>WBZZ01005543.1:37500-65000 GCA_019918135.1 Paulinella micropora
GAGACAGAAAGACGGACAGACAGAGAGACAGACAGGCAGGCAGACACACACAGTGACACACACACACACACACACGCACACACGCACACACTCACACACTCACACACACTCACACTCACACACACTCACACACACACACACACACACACACACACACACAGAGAGACAGTGCGTAAGTGGAATCAAAAAGTATTTTTTGTGTGGGAAAGAAAGTAGAAAAGTGTGTGAGGTGGAAAGAAGTAGTATAGGGTGCCACTTCGGCACACTTTCGTCTTCCTATTTATAACAAATACAGACAGACAAAAGAAAGAAAAACGGCTACCTGTTGATATTTGAAAGCCGACCGCTATGCTTGTCGTTTTCAAACATCGTTAAAAAAATTTTAATTCCATTTAAGGATAAGGACATAATAAGACATAAAAGGACAATGCCAGACTACAAGCAAGGAAAAATTTATGCTATCCGTTCTCACCAGACAAACCAAATATATATTGGTTCAACTACAAACCAATTACATAAAAGGTTGTATGAACATGAAAGTTTCTTCAAAAAACAAACATACTATATGTCTGTTTTTGAGATTTTGAAATATGATGATAACTACATTGAATTAATTGAATGTTTCCTTGTAATAACAGAATGGAACTTTGTAAGCGAGAAGGAGAACTAATAAGACAAACGGAAAACTGTGTCAATACATACATAGCAGGAAAAACAGATAAGGAATGGAATAAAGAAACAGGATACTTTAAACAATACTACGAAAACAATCAAGAAAAAATAAAGGAAAAAGTAAATCAATACAGGAAAAATAATAACGAAGAAATAAATAAAAAGAAAAAACAAGATAGAGAGAATAATAAAGAGAAAATAAAACAATCTCTGAGACAATGGAGAGAAAATAATAAAATAAGAAAAGTGAAATGGACAAACAATAAAATAGAGAAAATAACAAAGAAAGAATAGCCAAAAGAAAAAATGAAAAAATATTATGTGAATGTGGAAACTTTTATAGTAGAAATAATAAATCAACTTATCAAAATTCAAATAAACATTTTGATAACCTTATTGGATTAAATGTATTTGGTCATTAACGATCTAATTTATCAACTCTCATTTTAATACGATTTGAAGTTCTTATATTATCGCTGTCAACACTTTCTCTTTTTAGTTGTGTTTCAGTATTTCGTTCAGTAGTTATTTCTTTTATTTTTGAATTAATCTGTTCTTTTTCTTGTTCTTCATCGGGTTGTTCTGCTAAGTTAGTTTTAAGAAGTTCTTGGGGACTAACTAAATCTTCCTCTGATAGCACAATCTTATAGCCTTTACGGCCCTTAACCTTGAATATAGTTTTACTGAATTGTTTATCACCTTTTGAAAAAATAGTTATTTGTAGTTCCTTTCTTACTCTTGTACCCTTAGGGAATTCATTAATTAAATGATTTCTGTATATTTTCTGCGTGTTTTTTTCAGTCCCTTCATAAACATTAATAGGTACTGCTTTAATTGTTGTATAATATGCTTTATTATAAGCATCAACAACCTCATGAATAATCGGCACCCATTGAAAATTTTCATTAAATTCCCATATTAAATTTAATTCATTTCGTATTGTTCTGATAAACCTATCTATTATACTCATTGTTCTGTGATCGCCTACTTGAACAGTCCTATGTTCAATATTATTTTGTCTGAAATATTCAGTCACTTGTCCTTTGAATTCACCACCATCCATTATCTGAAGTAATTCTTTCAGGAAGTTTTTTGTAAATATTTTTTTTAACCCTTCTAAGACATAACCAGTTGTTTTATTTTGACAGGCTCAATTCACCCACGACTGCTATATACATCAATAGCAACTTATCCAAAATTACAGTTAGCATTACCTTTCTTTGTTGAAACCTTTGACATATCCATGAAATCAATAAATACTTGGCTTAGTGGTTTTGCTTCTGGCGAGGTTATTGTGTTCCATATCTTAGCATGCTTTGATTGCTTGTGTATTTCAATTGCTTCTTCAAGTTTTTCTTTCCGCTCTGTCTGCTCAGGAGTTTCTTGTTGCTGACTATGTTTGTAGTCCATTGATATTTTAGAATTGCGTTTCGTGCTGTCGCACTCTCACTTATTCTAAAACATAGTTTTTTTCTTTTTCTTTTTATTTAATCGCAGACGATGTTTGTTGAAGACGTAGTCTGAAACAAATATCATTAAAATTTTAAAAACATCCTTGAGACATCATTTTTTTCTTTCTTGCTTGGCTTCTCTGCTTGATTATAAACATTAACAGCTATGTTCGACTTCTTACCATTTCCTTTCTTAGATTTAGGCTTCGGCTCTTCTTCACTTTCTTCACTTTCGCTTTCGCTCTCATCAGGCTCAGGCACAGGCTTTTTACTTACTTTCTTCTTTGCTTCCGCTTTCTTTTTTCTTATTTTCATTTAGCCATCTTTTCTGCGATAATATCAGTAAAATCACACTCTTAATCGCGATCACTGCTTTCTTCTGGTGTATCATCTTGGTCTTTTCCATTAATGATATCATTAGCAACACCCATTTCTGCCATGCGGTTTATCTTTTCCTCCATCTCTTCATCATCGCCTACATAAGCATTTCTACACTTTGCTAATTTCTCTTTCGCTATTTCAACCTTATGTTGCTTTTTGCTCTTAATACTTTCCACTGCCTTACCCCAATTCTTGCGACTTGTTTCGGGAGACTGCATTTATACTAAGATTATTATATTTTAGTATTTTTTAAATAAATAAATAAATAATTGATATTTTGTTCTGACTGACGTCATCACAAAACATCGTTTCCGATTAATTTTTCTTCAATTTTTTCTGATGTTTTAGAATAAGCGAGAGTGCGTCAGCACGAAGCGCAATTCTAAAATATCAATGTCGCAATATAAATCATTACTTGGCCTTAATGAGTTGGCTGTTGATAGTCTAAATATACTTAACCTTGATCTGACCAACACAAACATAGTCGGTCTGAATACAGACAGAGTGCCAGAAGATGCTGACCCCGTAAATCTTTATTACACTGACGACCGATTTGACACACGTCTCGCTTTAAAATCAACTACGGATATCAAAGAAGGAAAAAATTTATATTATACAGAGCAACGAGTAAGTGATAATGATGAAGTCAAAGCATCAACTCAACACAGAAGCAATACTTCCAATCCGCACCAAACCAGTTTATATAATTTGATAGACACAAACATATTTGCATCAAGCGAGCGGACAATACTTAACTTACAACGATGTAGAAGGTAAATGGAAGAATACAGCCCTTGGTTCAATTGATACACTTTCAGATGTGGTTATAACCGCACCAATAGCAATGAATAGTTATCTAACATATAATTCAATAAACTGGGTAAATAAAACATTTCCGATAAATGTTGATGAATTTGGCAATATTAGTATGGGAAGGAAGAATATAACAGGAGTTAATTTACTAAATACCAAAGATGTTGATGAATGGATATTTGAACACCAAGATAATAATGATACAGTTTCAGCGAGTGGAAGTATAGATAGCCACAGCGATGTGACAATAACAGGCTTCCCAGCAGATAGCAAATTACTCATTTATAGCACGGGGCAATAGAGAAACACCACACCACCCTTTCTTAGATTAGACGGCACAGCTAGTATGACGGGGGCACTAAATATGAATGGTTATGCTATTTCGTGTGCTTCTACGTATAATGGAATTAATCTCGCTAATCTCGCAGTTGATGGTTCGGTGGTCAAACTAACAGGAGACCAAACCATAGCAGGAATAAAAACATTTAGCAGTATAATAAATGCGAGTGCGGGGATTGATATTAAAAGCCAAATCATAACAAATGTAAATCAACTAAATGGCAGGTCTATCACAACTTGGCTATCAGAGCACGATACGAACACTGCAAAAGTGTCGGCGAGTGGAAGTATTGATACACATAGCGATGTGATTATAACAACAGCAACAGATAATCAACTACTCATTTATAGCACTGGACAATGGAGAAACGTGGCATCACCCTTTCTTAGATTAGACTGCACTGCTAGTATGATGGGAGGACTAAATATGGGAAACCAAAGCATAACAAATGTGAATTTAGTTGATGGTGTGGATGTTTCTGTCGTTGATAGTTCGGCAGTTAAAACCTCAGGAAACCAAACAATAGCAGGAATTAAGACATATAGCAGTGGTGTTGAAATTACTGGAAATTCAATCAATTCAACAACAAAATACACATTAATCGTCTTCAATTCTACCAGTAATATTGGGTAAATTGCTAGTTTGGATATGAACACTGCAACATATTACAACTTTGAAATTTCTGCGAAAAAATAAGTTTTATTATTGACGGGACGATTGTTTCGTGGTTTAATGCTACAGGCTTAGATTGTAATAGTAGTCGGATTGTTAATCTAGGAGCACCACAAAATGCGAATGAAGCGGTAAATAGGCAATATCTGGATGACAATTGTGTGAAACTAACAACAGACCAAACCATAACAGGAAGTAAAATATTTAATGGGGCGAGCACTACGATAAAATATCTAACTTCAACGAACAATGCCGATTTTAATAATCAAACTATCACTAATGGTGGAAATATAACATATAATTGGGCGAGGATATTAAACCAAAATGGAGGAGATATATTCTTTTCACAGACATCAGGTGATTATCAATATTTCTTATTTACTCTAAATACTGCTACAAGCGGAACCGCGAACCAACGAGGTTATGTATTTACGAATGTAGCATTTGATGCAAAAAGGGCGGGACTTTATATTTCAAAACTTTTGGATAATAAAAGTGCTTCATCTGACATTGTCCGTTTTAACAATGCTGGCGGTATGCGGTTTTATGGTGCTTTGGATATGAGCTCAAACAACATAACAAGTGCTGGAACAATAACGGGAACTACATTAACGGCAACTGCTGGCATGACTACAACAACATTAACGGCGAGCGGATTATTAACAGCAGATGGCGGTTGCAAGTTATCTATTCAAAATAAAGTAGATGGAGGAAATGGACAGGGTATATTTCTGTGGGATACAGACAACGCAAGATGGGAGATTTATATGGCTCAGCCTGGGACAGGTAAAAGTCTATCTGGAGGGTCTGCGGTTGCAGGCAACGATATTTCAGGCTTTGCTGTAAGATTTAGGTCTGGTTTTGCTTCGGCGGATGGTTTTGTGTGGGAAAATTCTAATGAGCAATTGTTAATGTCATTGAATGAGGCAAACGGAACTGACGAATGCGAGAGGAATATTTATTTGGGATACTGGTGATTCAGCATGGGGGATTTATATGTCTCAGTCTGGAGCAAATAAATCATTAAGTGGAGGAACAGCACCGGCAGGAGGAGTAGGCGGAGGATTAACTTCTTATGCTATTAGATTTAGAGTAAATAATTCTTCAACGAGTGGGTTCATATGGGAGAATATTTCAAATACTGCTTTAATGTCTTTGAAAGCAAGCGATGGACAATTATGGGTATTGTCTAATCCAATTCAATATCCAGACAGGAGAAAAAAAAGAAGATATAAAGGAATGCTTAGGCTTAGATTTTATTAATAACTTAAATCCAGTATGCTATCGTATGATTGATGACAACAAGAAACAAAGAACGGGTTTGATAGCACAGGAATTAGAAATCGTATTAACAGATATGAATATGCTAGATTTTGGCGGTTTTATAAAAGAAACAATTATGGTTCCGTGTCCAAAGCAAAGAAAAGAATGCGAATTGAAAGGTGTGAGTGTTATTAATCCAGAAGATGTTAAATGTGTTGATAGTGGTGATGTCGGTTATGGTATAGGTTATTCCGAGTTTATCGCCCCGTTAATTAAGGCCGTTCAACAATGATCAGAAAAGGTAGTTAATTTAGAAAAAGAAAATAAACTTTTACTTAATATACTACAAGACCAAGCGAACCAATTAGCAGAAATCCGTAATAACAATGCCCCCTAGATTACACCCTCCACCTCCACTCATTGATATAGCAGATGGCGAACTAACACCAGAATTAAAAAATCGCGTTTTGGATATTTCATTGAAGAATGAAGAAAAAAAAGTAGAGCACGAATTGGAAGATAACTGGAATTGTTGTTGTATAAAAAACAGACTGACAGACAGCAGATTAATTAAATACTTATTTCAAATGGGTATCATTATTGCCATTATAACCCTTTGTATCGTGAGGCTATCTGAAAAGAACTTACCATGCGAGGTTGCTAACACTTATGTCGGTATTTTAACATTGCTTATCGGCATTTGCCTTCAATCACCTTCTTCAAGTAAGAAATGAACATTCATAGGTATGTGTCATATGCCATCTATTATCACCCGCACACATTAAAGGCAAAGCCTCATCAAAACTAGGACACATATTATTTCCGTTATTTATGAAAACACACTTAAACCCTGTATCTACCCCTTGCTTTATACAATAAGCACAACTCTCATTCTTTTTTTCGCTTACCCGCGAGTAAAAGTCGCAGGCAGTCCGAGCAGAAATATTAATTAATAAAAAGTTGATTAGCACTAATATAGATGGCTGACTATAAATACCAAAAGATTATTTTTCTGAGCAATGATTTTGCTGGAGGAAGCAAAACATTTAATAAAAATATTCAAATGTCATTCACACCAACCAAAATGAATGTTAAGTTTATCCACTATATGAACGACCAGACCGAAACCAAAACCAGAATTCTTTATATGGACAGAATTGGAATTATTGGAACATTTGCTGACAGCACCACAGCAAACATTTCAAATCTCGGTTATAATTTGGGTGTTGTCGGATGGACTGACGGACAATATACATTTAAAGTCCTTGAAACTGACAGCGGAAATATCGATACAGGAAATTTAGCAGGCCGAATTGTTGTATGCCTAGAGTTTTTGGCTTAATAATATAGCGATGCAAAAAAAAACAATGTCAAGGTGAAGCCAGTAAAACAAGAGGGTGATGAAAACAAAAAAGCAAAAAGGTTATAAGTTATTCAACGAGCCGTATGCTAATTTATTTCTACTCGCCCGTAAGAAGAGCGGGAAAACGACAGCACTCTTTGAAATACTGAAACGGACTACAGACAGAAAAACCCGTATTGTCATTATTGCTTCAACAATTCACAAGGACTACATTTATAAAGCAATGGTAAAGCACTTTAAGAACAGAGGCAACCCGATGGCAATATATACCTTTCTTAAATCAGATGGTGTTAATGTGATAGACTATGAACTTGACAAACTGAACAGACAGGACGAGCAACACGAAAGACAAGTAAAACAAGACAAAGAAGAAATAGAGAAACCACAATTTTTATACTTTGGAAAGGAAAAGAAAAAAGAAGAAGAAGGTGAGAAGAAAGAGAGACCAAGTAAGTATATTTCTCCAGAGGTTGTTTTTGTTTTGGACGATTTAGGGAGCGGATTAAGAGACAAGTCCGTAAGTGATTTGTTAAAAAAGAACAGACACTATAAAAGTAAGGTGATTATGTCAAGCCAGTATTTAAACGACCTTAGACCAGAAGCAATTAAGCAGTTAGATTATTTGTTAATCTTTCCGGGCCAGTCTCAGGACAAAATGGAATTCGTGTATAAACACTTAGACTTATCTTTCGACTTTGATTATTTTCTTCAAAAGTATCACGAGGCTACAAAGGAGAGATTTAATTTTCTTTATGTCTCAAGTGTTGATAATGAGTTAAGAAAAAACTTCAATTTCAGATTAAAAAAAAAATTAAACTTATAAACAAACTTCGTTTGTGTTATAGCAAAAATCAATTAATTGATTTTTTATAATTATTTTTTTCTGTATTATATATTTCGCTATCATTTATGGTAGTAAAAACAACTCGTGTTGAAGTCATTCCAACAATCGACAAACGAACAATTAACTCAAGCACAATGGCTGGAGGCAAAAAGAAGACTGGTCGCAAGAAGAAGCAAGGAGGCAAGGGACAGGCTGGCGGTAAAATCAACTGGCAAAAGGTTGGGAAAACGGCCTTTGCCGTTGATAAATTTCTTCGCAATAATAAGTTAATCTCTAGGACTGCGGGAGCATTAAGTAGCGTCGGGGTACCTTACGCTGGTAGTGTTAGTGCTGTAGCATCAAAACTAGGATATGGTAGGCAGAGCGGACGAGGGGCACTCAAGTTTTGAAAGATGATATTTTGTTTGAAATTATGAGGAAATATTTTTTTGTTTGTTTATATACAATGGTCGTCAAGAAAGCGAAGAAACAGACATTAAGACCCCCGCGGGTTTATAGGAATAAAAGCGGGAAGCCGTATATTATCCAGAAGGGTAAAAAATATTATCTTAATTTCGGTAAAAAGACAAATGATATGAGCACACTTCAAATTGTTAAACTTTTTATGAAATACTTAAGCAGACCAAAAGCAAAGCGAGCACCTAAGCAAAAAGAAGACTTGCGAAAAGTCCAGAGTTTGTCGGAGATTGAACAAAATACGAGAACAGCCATTAATGACCACTTAGACAAACTCAGAAAGGAGAAATACTAAAAGATTGATGAGATAGACCAAAAAGAGAAAAAGGCACGGGCGGATACTGAAGAAGAAAAGAAGAGGCAAGAAAGAAAAGACATAGCAGATGCTAAGGAAAGGCAGGATGAGTTAGCAAGGATACACCGCAATGAACTATATGATATCAAGGAACGACAAGAACAAAAAGCCAGAGAACTAAGAAGGGAGCAAAAACTCATAGAAGATGTAAAATATGAAGAAGACAGAAAAAATAGGATACAAGCATTACCACCGCCGCCACAATATCAATATATTATGCCACCGCAGCAGGGACAGCCACAAGAACAACAGGCACAGCCAGAGGTAAAAGTTAAGCCAAATAAAGAATTTGAAGACAATAAAAAATTAATCACGAATTCTGGAGTTTTTACTCAAGCAGATATAGATAATTGGGATCCTAGTAAAATACAAAGTATAGCAGAAAGAATAAAAGAATTTCAAAAGCAACAAATAACAATAGATGATATGAAAAAAATGTTAGGAGCACATGAAGCATTACATAAAAATATGGGAAACCAACTAGAGGAGGCTAAATACAAAGCCATGTTAAAGAATGGATTGTCGAATAGTAATATTGATAAAAAACTTACTATTAAAATTCTTGGTGAAGCATTAAGGGATAAACTTAAAAATGAAGGCCACGATGTTAAAGGTTGGAACCAAAGGGCATCATGGATAATAGACAAAATTGTAGAACATAAAATTGATGTAGGACAAAACAAGGACGAAGTAAAAAAGAAACTCGCAGAATATTTGGGATTACAAACGGGAACTGGTTTAGAAGATTTGATTAATAAAGTGTTTTCCGTAGAAAATATTAAAAAGTATTTATCACGAAAAGAATGGGTTCATTCAATGAGAAAAAAAGATTATGTTAATGCTCTTATAAATAAATATAGAAATGAGCAACAGCCAGAGCAACCACAGCAACCAGAGCCACAGCCTGAGTCACAGCAACCACAGCCAGACCAAACACCACCAGAGGAGACAACCATACCCACGAGAACAAGTTCTGCGGAGCAGAACATCGTGGCAAAGCCACTCATCGCGGAGACACCAGAGCAACCGCAGACAGACGAGCAACAGCCAGACGAACAAACTGGAGAGGGTCGCGGTTTAATGACTAATGAAATAGATGATATAATGAAAAAATATGGATGGTATCTCGGAGCAATAGCCAGTGATGAAATCTACAAGTTGAAGCCAAGAAGCAGAAAGCGATACGGATTTATTATGAATTTGGACAATCACAAGCAAGCAGGGTCTCATTGGATCGCCGTATGGATAAGTCTAGATAAAGACAGGAGTGTTGAAGTGTATGACCCTTTAGCACTTTACGAGCCAACAGAAGACTTTCAACAACGAATGAAACGGCTAATAGATAAACGCCATCCAGATAGTTATTTATTAATGAAGGTTAATCAAGTAAAACAACAATCAAACACCTCAGACACGTGCGGTTGGCATAGTATGAGGTTTTTAATGGAGCGAGCAAAAGGTATTAAATTCAAATTTGCCAGTGGTTTCACAGACCTAAAAGAAGAAGAAGCGGAGAAATTAAAAGCACAGAATGGGTATGGTCATTTTGATACATACATTTGATATTTGTTTCAGACTTCGTCTTCAACAAACATCGGGGGCTGCGCACTTTTAAGGATTACAATAAGCATTAATTTTTTTGAAAAAGAAAAAAACGATGTTTAGAATAAGCGAGAGTGCGGAGCACGAAGCGCAATTCTAAATATCATGGAGTACAAAGGCGGTCGTTCAAGTTCCATTTACTACATAAATAGTATAAATAGGATAACTGGCACAGACAGCGACTTTACACACGAAGTCAATATAAAGGGGCTAGACAATCCCACACATTGTAAAATTTTGCATATTTATGTGCCGAAATCGTATTACTCTGTTGCTTCACCATATAATACTTTTACATTATCCGAAGGCTTTAATTACAATACCTGAGGGAAACTACACAATGAACAACTTAAAAAATAAACTGGCCGAGGTACTGACGACAGAAAGTCCGAATGATTATACTTATGTAGTCTCAAGCAACAATGCAAACACGGAAGCGGAGGATGGCAAATTAACATTCAGTGTTTCAAATAACGGAGGTATTCAACCGCGGTTATATTTGATGCTGATACACGTATTCACGAGGTAATGGGTTTTGATAAAAATTCAACATATTTCTTTGCTAATGATTTAATCAAATCGCCAAATGTAATTATTCTAACTGGCGAAAAGACTTTATACCTTCAATCTGATTTGGTGAATGAAGGTGATAATCATGTGCTTCAAGAAATATACACAGCCAACGAAATTCCTTTTGGATCTGTTATCTATGACGGCTCTGGTAGTGAGTATGGGAAAACATTATCTGCGAGTTCAAATAATGTATATAGGTTTTATCTTACAGACGAAAACGACCAAGCGATTAATCTTAATGGGTTAGGTATTGTTATGACATAATTAATTTATAGAGAGACTAATTATTTTAATTTATTTACATCATTTTTCAATTTGTTGAAATCGCGGTAATTATTTTTAATTTTAGAATTATTTTTTTTTAAATTTTTGCTGAAAGATTTTTAAAATCTTTCTAATATATTCTGGTGAATTAGTTAATTACACTACTTTAAAAACAAAACGAAAAAAATGCCCGTCCAATACGGAGGAGAACTAGTCCATCAGACTAAGGAACTGCTCACTGGTAAGTATGAATTGAACAAACTTACTAGCCGTGAAGGGTCGGCAAATGTCACACTTACTACTGCTGGTGGTATGGAAAGCACATTTGAAATTCCTACCCGTCCTTTGAACCTTGCGAGGTCTGTGTTGAGATTTACTTACAAACCAACAAACAATGGTGTTAATACATACAATCGTATTTTTATGGATTGTCTGTCTATGATTAAAACGATTGAACTTCGTAGCCGATCTGTGTAATCTTCAACATGTGGGAAATTACACTAAGATGATTTGGAAACCTGAGATTAGTTTTGAAAAATTTAAGGTCTTGGAAAATCACGGAGACTATGACCCTGCCACCGAAGGCAAGACTGGCTCTGGTGCGATGCTTCAAAAGTGTAATGTTGGAAAGATTGTTGTAGGAAGTAGAACTGAAAAGAAAGCGATTGCTGATGCTGTTGATACTGCTGGACTAATAACAGCAGTTAATAATTACTATAAAGTCCCGAGTGTGAATGCCCGACGTTTTAACGACAGCGCAACTGCTACAAGCGGTGCGGGAAATTACAACCTTGTTAATGTAGATTATGATAAGGCGAAGTATTTTGAAGGTGGTAGTAATACTGGCGATGACCCTGTTATCAGTGTTAAACTTCCTTTGGGAATGCTGTTTGGAACGATTTTTGAACTTGATAAGACAATCGGTTTTAATGAAATTTTGGATATGCGTATTGTGTGGGAGGCGACCAATCGAACATTCTTCTATGAAACTGATATTAGTGCTATCTCTGCTGGTGCTGCAGCAAGTGCTGTTGGTGCTACTATTTCTGATTTGAATTTGTTTCTCGCCGTGGAAACCGACCCAAATGTAATTCTTGGTGTCCAACAGAAGATCGCTGGTGAAGGATTTCCTTTTAAGATTGAATATCCCATTGCTTGGAAACAAAATCTTCAAACAGGACAGCAAAATTTTGTCATAAAGATGAACCGCTCACAGGGTGAAAGAATTCGTCGTATTTATACTTCCGCTTTCAACAATACTGAGACTTCTTACACTGCTTTTGATAATGATAATAGAACTGATGGTGTTGCATACCCAAATACTGCTTCAAAGAAAATTAAGACATACTACACAACCCTTGACGGAACTCGTCTTCAACAATTTGATGTTGATACTTTGAAGAATGAGGATTATATGCTCTTGAAAAATAAATTAAAGGGAAGTGCCATTTTGAATTCAAATGTGTATCACTATAACTGGTTTCATGTCGATTCCTTTGACAATAACCGCCCGCTGTGCGATAAGGATACCGACGGGTATGAGGTAAGCGGTCTGAGCCTAGACACCGAGAGGCGATATGAATTCGTTTCAACTACCGCAGGAAACAATCTTAATCACTACAATTGAAATCCTAATGTCGTAAGAGGTAATTATTAATTTTGTTAGTTAATTTATTTTTTTTAATAATATATAACAATGAGCCACCAACGAAATTTAATCGCACAAAATCCAGAGGGAAAGTTTGTAAATCTCAAAGTTGGGTATGATGGCAATATTGAAACCAATAGTATTAAAACCGCTTTCGGTGAAGCACTAACAAGCCAACTTACTCCAGTTGTTCAGGAAATTTTTCCATACACTATTAATACACGAATATGGTCATTAACTCAGACAAATGCGAGTGTTTCTTTCAATAGTAATATGGCAGAATTAGCAACTCAAGCAAACAATACTTCAACCGCTACCCTAACAAGTAAAGAAGAATAAAATATCGGACGGGTATGGGTGTTGTTGGTCGCTTCACTGCTATATGGACAACTGATGACACAAAATCCTATTATTCGTGTGTAGGAATTGGAGAAAGTGATTTTTCTAATGGTTTTTATTTTTATAAAACTAATGTCGGGATGCGTGTTCTACAAGCCAAAGGAGGGGCTACAACTTATATTCAACAAGCAAACTGGGACGACCCATGCGATGGAACAAAAGATATGCCTGTTATTGATTGGAGTAAAGGAAATGTATTCCAAATTCAATTTCAATATTTAGGCTTTGGCGCTATAAGGTTTTCTATTGAAAATCCTACAACAGGAGAATTTCAATTAGTCTATACTATTAAATATGCGAATGCCAACACAGGTACAAGTCTAAGAAACACTACTTTACCATTTACTGCACTAATGAGGAATGATGCCGCTACCGGAATTCAAATTCTTAAAACCGCGAGTGTTGGATTATTTATTGAAGGAAGTAATACAATAAACACAAGTATAACAAACGAAGTGGAAGGAAGTAAAGCAGCAAACACAACTGAAAGCCTTATTATTAGTATCAGGAATAAAGCAACATTTGATGCGGGCGGTGCTAATTTAACAAATTATTCAAATGTTTATCCCACTTTGATAAGTATTATGAATGAAGATAGTAAGGCGTGTGTAGTAAGAATGGTATTGAATGGAACACTAACTGGAGCGGGTTTTGCAGATGTTGATACTAAGTATTCAATTGTGGATACTGATACAAAGGCGAGTGTCGTTGCCAACGGAACAATAATTTTTAAACTTTATGTAAATTCTCAATCAACTCAACAAATAAATCTTAGAAATTATGATATATATCTGTCTCCTAGTGATGTATTGACTTTTACACAAAAATCCGTTGCTACTGCTAATAATGGTTCAAATGTTAATTTTATCGCTAACTTCATAGAAGACCAATAAAGCAAAAAAAATTAATTGAATAAAATATCAATGATTTAAATAATTTTTTTTATGTCATCCACATTTTGGCACCACTGCTGTTGAACTAACCATTCAAGATATGGTTTATCAATCTTGGCTACATCTTCAATGTTTTTGTGTGCATATTTTCCATATTGAAGAACAACATCTTTCTTTAATATACATCCATCTTCTGTACATGTAGCATTCGCTATCTCTTCGCCTACATTAGCCTTTATTTCGGTAATTCCAGTCTCTCTCACAACAAGATCTGTTTCCTTAAATGGTGTGCTTGGTTCCTCCATTATAATTTTTGCTAGTGTAGCCTCCAATGGAATAACTACTTTCACATTGTCGTCGCGGGGTTTGTATTGTTCATAATGTCAGGCTTAGTCCATCTAATCGCGGGTTTCTTAATTTCAATGTCAAGGTTCCATTTGTCAAGTTCATTTAAGTAGTCCTGTTTGGTTGACAGGTCAGTCATTTATATATATATAAATATTAAAAAAATATTTTAGCAAAAATATCAAATATATTTTTTTACTTTACTTTTAATGTCAGTAAATTTCTCAAACCACGGCTGTTTCATAACCCATTCTAGATATGGTTTGTCAATGGTAGCAACATCTTGAATTTTCTTACCTTTATACTTACCGAATGGAAAAATATCCCTTGGCTTGCCTGCCCGTGCATTTTCAATCATTTGGATTTCGTCAGTAATTATCTTTTTAACATCGGTAAGAGGAAATGTTTCTTTTTATTTTCAATAGAGAGTTTCTCAAACTTCTCACATAATCTGGTGAGGGTGGTCATTGGTCTATATAGAGTGGTAAAAAATTTTATGGAAAAAATTAATTATTTGATATTTTGTTCTGACTTCGTCATCACAAAACATCGTTTTATACTTTAATGGCCGACGATGTTTGAGAATAAGCGAGAGTGCGTAGCACGAAGTGAAATTCTCAAATATCATTAAAATCCAAAAGGTCTAGTTTCAATCGCATTCTCTACAATTCCGAAAACTTGTCTTTTCGTATATGTAAAACTAAATATCTTTTCTAAGTATTCGCTTGTTATTTTTTTCTATTGTTTGTCTCGTGTTATCTTGTTGTTTTCTATTATAACTACTTTTCCAGATTTCTCAATTCGCTTAGCAATCCTTAATTCTTCATCAGTCTCCAACAATTCAGCCAGTTCATTTTTATCATTCTCAAATAATTCAGTGTTCGTAATACCTAGCCCACAACTTATTACACTTAACATATTCGGTAAATTCAATGCTTTTTTTGTTTCATAGTTCATACTAAATCCTTTTACTTTCATACAGGCCTTACCATTATCTAATAAGTATCCATAACATTTCGGCCATCCTCCCACAAAGGTTTTTATTTTCGCTCCTTTCAATTCATCTGTCCAATCTCCCAGTAAATCTCCTGTCTCTACATCTGCCTGATTAATTTCTTTGTTAGTCGTATATATTACGCTGTCTGTGTCATGATACAATATCCTATTACCTAATATATCCATCATATTGTAAAGTCTCATTCTCGCGTGGCATGTAGTAAATAAAGCAACTACAATATTTGTTTTAACCGGGTCGCTCACCGCATCCTGTTTTAAGTCATAACTGGCTTCTACAATTTGGTCGTTAATTATGTTAATATTTATATTATCCACTGATTTATCGTTCAATAGTTTGTATAATGTTTCTTTATCCTTTATCATTTTGTTCTGTGTTTTATTTTGTTTCTGTCCAAACTTGCCCCATAAAGAGTTCAAGCACAACTTAGCCACTGCTCGCCGTCCTTCGTTTTTAAATATTTTGCTTTCATCCATCTTAACTCCCATTTTGATTTCCATGCTGTTTATGTAATTTTGCTTTTCTGCTTCCGTATTACATCCCGCGGGATATCCGCTGGACTCTTGTTTTACTTTCAAGAATGTCTTTATGTATTCTTTGAATAAACTACTGCTTTGTTCTTTCCAGTTCCATACTTCATATATTTTTATTAACTTATACCCTTTGTCTAAGGCCTTGTAAATTTCTGGAGTTGCCCATGTACCAGTCATTGCTCGTTCTTTATCTGTGTGCTTACATTCTCCATGTTGCTCAGTCATTCCGCACTTATCGCATAAGTAATACATCATCTTTCCTTTGTCTGCTTTCGGTGGGACTGGGTGTAGTAAGCTTCTTGGTGGTAACATCTTAACCTTAGCCACTCCGAAATATTCTCTGTTTATAATTTTGTTTTTCATCTCTTTTCTTTCCTCCTCGTTGCTTGGTCGTATTATGATATGGTGTCCGCTTGGATAAAGGTCGTAATACATCACGGTCCGATAAAGTGAGCATATGTCAATATATTTCGCATACTCGTTATCATGTCGTGATTTCCAATATAATTTCAGAGCATTCACTCTACCTCCAAACATTGCCTCTCGTGGGTTTAGTCCCTCTTGTTCAGTAATTCGTTCGTTTGTATCCTCTGCCAGTCTTTCACTGGTTTTCATCAGGCTCCATTCGCACTCCCAGATACTTATTACTTTCGCTTGTTCGCTAAGTTGTTTTTCTCTTCTCATTGTTTCCTTGTATAGTTCGCCCATCGTCTTATTCTTCTTCACATTCATAGCATTTCTATTCCAACACTTATCACATCCGTGCCAATGACAACCGTAAAACTCATAAGCGGTTTTGTTTTTCTCGTCCCAACCATCTACATACACACGAGATTGCCCGAGTTTAAACATTTTTTCACCTCCGTTGAATGCGTGTTTAATATCGGTTTTGTCTAACCTGCTTCTGTATGCTAACCATTCTACACAAGCCCTAGAAGTCATCCTGTTTTGCTTTTCCGCTTTCAATATCGCAATTGAATTCTCTGGCATAAACGTAGCACGATACAAAGCCATAACACAACTCGCAATAGTTGTATATTGAAAGGGGTCAATACCAAACTCTAGAAACTGGTTTCTAAAATCTATACAACCCTTTCTCAGTATATCAACATCTGAATGACAATACTCAGCGATTTCCTTCGCCATATCAAACCTGTTATGTGCTTTCACTTGTTCGTCATACCATTCAAGAAATTCTTTTCGTTTATCTCCTCGCATCGTGTCGTAGCCGTAATGTTTCTTATGGGGCATTACCCCGACATAGTTTTTGTTTTTTGCCGTATTGAAGAAGTGCGGGAAGAAACCTTTCTTAAGTTCCGTAAGTCCGAATGTCTTTGGAAAGTCTGACAAAGGCATCGTAAGAAAACTTAGGCTGTCTATAAAGCGATACTTCTTAAGTGTCATCATCATAATCTTACCACCTTCATAGATTACAAATGGAGTTTGTCCATTATCAACCAACCACTTAAGAATAAACTGACAATCATAACCGCGGGCATTGTGTGCGATAAATGTAAATCCGCTGTGTTTAGTGTCAAAAGCCCAATTACAGAAATCTTGAATGTTCTTGTGAATTAATGGCGGTTCCTTCGCATCGTAATACTGGCTTTCCGCATGATTAACAATGTGCTCGCCTGTGTCCTGTGTCGCTTCAAAGTCAAAGAATATGTATCGCTCTGACGGCGGTAAGATTTCTTTTTGGACTATTTCACATTGGTGCTCAAGCGGTTTCACTAGTTTGCAATTTCGGCATTTCGCATATCCGCATTTGTGCTCATCCTTCTTTCTGTAATTAAGACCGCACGATTTACATTTCGCTTTAACATCGCAGTTTGTCGTCATGTGGTTATTAAAGCATTCAGTGTTTGGAAACTTTCTATTACACTTATCACATTCTTTCCACTGGCTCTTGTCATTTATTCCCTTACAACCCTTGGTTTCACAGATACTACATTTTGCTTCACAGACGTATCTTTCCATGTACCCTCTTAGACATAACTCACAGAATTTTTTTTTTCCTATCATAGACTTCATGTTAGTTATGGCATCGCAATGTCCTTCAGTCTTTAGAATGTAAAGGTTAGTCAGACGTTCGCCGTTCGCATCAAGTAGTTCTGTTTTATAAATGATTTTGTCAGGGAATTCGACAATAACCAGATTGTATTTAATGTGATTAGCAAATGTATTAATTTCTGGTATCCCACACACATCCTTAATTACCTTTGCTTCATTGTGTAAAGCCTCTGCCATTTCCTGCTGTATCTTTCTTTTTCCCATTAGTGTCTAAGTCCCTGGTCCTGGTTACCAATTGGTAACGATATTAAATTACTTTCGGTCACCGGAAAAAATAATTAATTTTTATTTTTGTATTAAAATTTTCATTTAATATTATCAACTTGGACCTTACGGTCAGAAAAATTTATTCGAAAAGTCACGAACAGCTTTTGTTCCTCCTCTGACATCTGCACGTCCTACAGAACAACATAATGCTGTACCAATTGGAAATGCAGAAAAAGCTAACCTTACACAAAGCCTTTGTTATGTTTTCTCGGATCTCCATGCTTAATATGCCAGGCGTGGCACCCTCTGCCTTTGGTGCCACACAACGCCATATGTGGACCGCACGTTTTGCAATAAAAAGATGTGAGAATGCTACTGCTGCTACCTTGGACATGTTTGCACACAGTGCAACGCCTACGTTTGGACCTCTGAGTGGCCTGGTGGAAGTTGCTTCCTGATTCCGCTTTGCGTTTCAATGCATCGGCCATGTCAACCAAAGGATATTGGGCTAACACCATGTGCGGTTGGTTGGGATCTGGGCCTCGGAGGTTCTCAGACTGCGGGCTTAACATGCTCCAGTCCACATCTGCTGAGATTTTCTTTTTGAGGAGCCCGTCTGCAACCAAATTTTTGAAAAAGGTTGGTCTCGTGGTGCCTTTTGCTCGGAGGTAGGTAGCCTGAGGTGTTCCACTGAACCGAAGGAAGTGCAGGTACGCATTGATCATTATGAAATCCAATAAAATCAGAAAATCTGCATCCTGCCAGGAACGAACTGAGACGTTGAGATTCATGCATCCCGACCCCTGTCGCAAAGAATTGAATCTATCGACTGCGTTGAAACATTCGTAATACTTCGCGACGACTTCACACCGCGCAACAAAGGTATCATTCTTGCTGAAACGCGCATGTCGTGGTTTACCTGCCAAAGTTGTGCCACACGTAGCGATAATTTGTTGCATATTGTAATCATTTTGGTTCACAGCAAGCAGTGCAACCCCATCTTTAACACAGACTGCCGACGCCAAATCACCTTTGTTGTTGCCCCTTGCATTCCACAAAACTCGCTTAGGGAAATTCGCAGTCGCAGTCTTCACCATGCCGATAAAATCGAGGCCTGATGCCTTCAAAGCCATAGCTGTCTTAACACTTGCAAACCATGAATCACCAACAACCAAACGACCTGTGCCGACCCAGGGCTTGACCAAACGTACAGTGGTTGCTGTTGTCACACCCCACATGTCCACTCCTTCCTTAGCTCTGTCACGTTCCTTCCCCTCCACGCATTCCAAGGACACACAGATGCCAGTTTGGACGTCACAGGTAGTATGATATTCCCTTCCTAAAGGAATTGGTTTGCGAGGCACGTACACCTGCCCTGGCATGTCCTTACCCGTCCATTGTCCCATACTTTCATCGACTGTCAAGCAAGGACCAGGGATGAAAGCCCAATTGAAACGTTTGTTGGTCTCTTCCATGAAGAACCGAACTGGGGAGAAGGGGTCGTCTTCAACAGAGGCAGGTCCTAGTTTCAGACAGGAAAAAATCTTATCAAAACGATTCAACGACATGAAGTCCCCAA
This sequence comes from Paulinella micropora, assembly GCA_019918135.1. Taxonomy (NCBI): domain Eukaryota; phylum Cercozoa; class Imbricatea; order Euglyphida; family Paulinellidae; genus Paulinella; species Paulinella micropora. The sequence continues at coordinate 57,242 of WBZZ01005543.1, forward strand.
ACCCGTCACCTGCCAGACCATCCGAGGCTACCTCATCCCTAGGAGTCCAGTGTGCTTTACGGCGACCCCTATCTGCTATCGACATTTTGACAAGCAGTCCCAAGAATACCGAAAACTCTGCATGATCCATGGGCTTTTTGATCCACGATTCCTGAGACTTTGCCAGCTCGGCGTTAGTAAGCTCTATGGTTCTACTGATTGCTTTCGGTGGCATGAAGTGACAGAAATGTCTACAAGACAAAATGAAGAAAAAAATGGCAAAACCGAAGACATATTCAAAAGAAAAGCAGACAAACACAGAACACAGTGAAAATGAGTGACAAACACAACTCAAAGTGCATGTCTTCGCAACTAGAATTCTCTGGTAACCAACATGTTCACATGCATACAAAACTGGAAACATATACAACAACATACATATTTTGCTTGCTGAGCTGGAAATTGAACAGAATGGTTGTATTGCAGAGAAAAAGGATTACGTACTCCAGAGCAGAAGCTGTGGCAGCGTTCTCCAGCCTCGTTTTGGGTTGGGAACAAAGGACGATCGGCGCTCCAATCCACCTTCTGCTCCTTCAAATGCCACGCAAACCCCATCTGATGCAGTTTTTGATTCTCCTGATCCACTTCCTCCTCCGAGTAAGGGCAGGCATTGTACGAATTATGAACCTCCTCCTCTCCTCCCTCATCGTCCAGCAACTCTGGTTCAAGCTCCTGCTGCTCGGATTTTTTTTCCACGTTCCCACCCAGAGCTTCGTCCTCACTCGTCTGTTTGTCGTCAGTAAACTGTACTACTACCTCTTTCAAATCACTATCAATGCAGGCAAAGCCATGCACGGTCTGGTCATCCTCAACCCGTAGAATGTTGGACGAAAAGAAATAGTCCTTCTTGTCAAAACGCAAAGTCACAAGAGCCTTGTGATGTTTGGTTTCTTTGTCTTTCAGCTTCCCCACCAGCCTAATGTCATCACAAACACTTTCCCCAAACTTTCGACGTGCCCAAGCCTTCCCTAGCTTCACGCATGGCACCGAAACGCAGCTACCCACCTCCATTTTTTTCAGAAAATGGCTTCAAAAATGGCAAAAATAAAAAAATAATGTGGCTCAGTCAAGTGCCTTTTTCTTGACTTCTACTCACTATTTTTGGCTGAAAATTCTACGAGTCGCTTCCTACAGTCATTCCGGAGCCCTGAGAGTGCTCAGAAGTAATTTATTGAGCCTAATTTATGAATGAAAATTCTTGAAAAAAAGTTCACGGAAAAAAGTTACCAATTGGTAACAAAAATTACCAATTGGAAACACCAGGGACTTAAACATTAGTATTGTCTTGAATTTTGGATGTTTTTCAATTTTTGCTTTGACTACAACGATTGCTCGTGCTAAGCATAAGTTATCGCTGTTTGTAATACAGATTACTCCTTTCTTTCTGTATATATCCAATTTGTTCAAAACCTGTAGCCTTGTCCCGCCCGTCGGCATTTTAACAGATTTCAACACAAATTTTAATTTATCAAAGTTTATTCCGTTCTCGTCCATGTCAAGACTTTCGTTGCTTTGAAATATTGCTGACAATCTTTCTAAAACTTTTTCAACCGAGATTTGATTAACTTTGTGTAAGCCTGTTGATACTTTTCCATAGTAATCCACAAACTCAATACCTAGGCTAACCTTATCTGCGGGCGATTGTCGTCTTACAAAGTCGTTCAACACGATCTCAATAAATCTTATTACAGCGCTCATCGTAAATGATCGGAAGTTGCAGTTAATCCTTACCGCATATCGGCTTTCATTTATTCCTAGTTCGTGTTCCTTGCTGTCGTCCCTCATGATATCATAATTACCATATTGCAACAAGTCTCTGTAATTTTCTTTCATCTCTTTTTTCTCTTCAATCGTAGGTAAAGGTGGGGCTATTGGTATAGCATGGTGTTCGAAATACACCGCACCTCTTACTTGATTCAAGTAGTTTTGGGCTGTCGGTGTATCAATTTTATACCCCCTTACCTTCGGTTTGATGTATAGCACATCCCGACCCCTGACAGACTTGATTTCGTAACTTATCTTATATTCCCGTAATGTCTATGTGCCTGGCGTTGCCATGTGGCAACATTTGTTGCCATGTTGCAACAATTTTTCAGTACTAATTTTTAAAAAATTCTCACGACTAAACCGTGGCTGTTTTCATGAATAAAACGCTAGAAAACTGTTGGAAAAGTCCCTAATAAGCGCGTCGTAAAATTTCTCGACAAAACTTTTAGTTGAAGTTATTTTTTTTTCTATTGAAGGGTGACCCCTCCCAGTGCACTTTTCCCACGTAAATTCACCACATAACGATTTTTTTTTGGAAAAGATGGAGGTGGGAGACACCCTTTCAGTCCCTGTTGTGCGCTTGGGGAGGGCTTGGGCAAAAAAGAAATTTGGCGATCCCACCTTTAAGGACATTGTGGCTTTGGGGGTGTTGACAGAAAAAGAAACAAAAAACCAAAAAGCTTTAACCACGCTGCGTTTTGATGGCAAGGATTATTACTTCTTCACGAAGCATTTGAAGCCAGAGCCTGGGCAGGCAGGGTCGAGTTTGAAGTTCATGAATGCAGAGGAGAAAGAGGTGGAGATGGAGGTTTCGGAGGATGAAGAAGAAGAACAGGAGGAACAGGAGGAGGAACAAAAACAGCAACAGAATCTGGATGAGGCGGGTGAGGAAAAAGAGGAGGAGGAGGAGGGAGGTGAGGATGAGGCTGTTCCCTTTCTTAACCCCAGCCCCTATACAGCCCAGCAAGTGGAGGAGGAGAAACAAAATGTGTTGGGGAAGGGCTTTGACTGGAAAGTGGGTCCCCAGGCAGTGGACTGGGAGCAGATCGTCCTCGCCACAAGGCAAAGTCTACGATGGAAGAGAAGTTTGACATCTCCCCCCTCGCGTCCCCCCTCCTCTTTCTTTGCCATTTCGTTTTGTTTTTCTTATTCCAGTTTGCATCCATACCCCATACACTTTTTTTACATGTGTCTGGTTTTTTTTTTTGAATATTGTTATATCGTTGCAGAGAAATAATGTAATGAAAATTAATTTCAACTCCCTTTGTTTTGTTTGTTTTTTTTTGTCATCATGGTGTCCGCTTTCGTGCAAAATTTTGCGTGATTGCCAAAATTTTTTTATTTTATTTTTTTGTTTTTCCGGTTTGTAGACACTTTCTTCATTTTTTCCCCATGTCGGCTTTAACATCCATCCTTCAGCTCACCAACCAGGAGCTTGCAAAACAACAAAATAATGGTTTAGCAAAAGCATTGTCCACTGAGGAGTTCTGGCTTTTTTTGGGGCTGCTGGTACGCATTTCCATTGCAGACAGGGGTCGAAGAAGGTCGCACTGGGCCCCCAAGGAGGGTGAGGGGACGGATGGCTTGCCAGGAGATGGTTTTGGTGAGTATATGGCGCTGAATCGCTTCGACACCATTTTGAAATGTCTACGTACTGGCCCCCCTGCAACTGATGATGATCCTTTTTTGCCAATTCGAGCATTCGCTGAAGCTGTTGACGCCAAGGCAAGGGCTGCAATCGTTCCTGGGGGGGTAATTACTATCGATGAGAGCATGGGTCAATATACAGGGGTAGGTATGCCTTGCCAAATGTGTGTCCCCCGTAAGCCAATCCCTGTTGGAAGGGAATATCATACAGCGTGCGATGTCGAAACGGGGGTCTGTATCGCCATGGAAATAGTGGAGGGTAATGACAGAGATAAACACAAGGAGTTCGCCAAAGAGTTTGGAGTCACGACGGCCACTACCCTTCGTTTATCCAAGCCGTGGTGGGGAACAGGTCGCATTTCCATCGGCGATTCTTGGTTCGCTTCTTGCAAAACAGCAGTCGAGATGAAGAAAAAGGGGGTCGATTTTGTTGGAATGGTGAAGACTGTTCATGTGGGCTTTCCTGTGCAGCTTCTACACAGTAGAAGGGGGGGGGGGGGAAGGGCGATTTAGCTTCTGCAACATGCGAAAAGGAGGGGCTGAAGCTATTGGCAGTCAACCAAAACGACCACAACCAGCAGCAAATTATTGCTACCTGCTCCACTACCTTGCCTGGAAAGCATCGTAATGCTCGTTTTAGTCAGTCTGTGCCCCGTGTCCCCGGGTGCGAGGCTGTGTCCCTTTATTATTCTGCTTTTAATGCGGTTGATATGTTTAATTCCGCACGCCACGGTCAAACTCTCTCAATTTGTCTTTTATTTTGAATGACTGGAAGAAGGTAGATTTTATGATTTTGATGGACTTCATTATCACCAACGCTTACAAACATTATTGTTTTTTAGCCAGTCGTCCTTGGCCAACCTCAACATGACGAAGGGCGACAACAGGCCGGGGTATTTCAAATCTGTGCTTGCTGCAGCCCTCCTCAGGCAAGGTGCACCCCCTGATTCCCAACCCCCCAATGCCCTCGCTTCTGATCCCCATGCCCCTGCCCATGGAACTTCGTAGGTACCCCCTAGTAATCATGTCGGACAAAGCAAAAAAGAAACAGGAGGCAGGTAGAGCATATAATGATAGCATAGAGAGGCCCAAAAGGCGTAGGTGTCGTGTTTGTTTGTATGCCTCTTCTGTCAGCAAGTCGTCTTACACGAGCTATTACTGTGGCACCTGTGGCCCCGACATGCCCCTGTGTAGCGGTGAAGGCAGAACGTGTCATGCCTGGCATAAACAAAACTGCAAACCAGCAAAAACAAAGCAGCGGACTTGATTTTCGAGGCCTTGAAGTAGCATACTTGTTTGTTGCCACGTGGCAACCAGTGCTTTTCAGACTAGGGGCAGGTGTTCTCCAGAAATTGATGCAGCCGCCTCCAACACTTTTTTAAATAAATTATTCTTTTTTTACATAGTTAAAAGATAATATGTATTAATATTATTAATAATTTTTTTTTTATTATTTTTTTCAGCTCCGGAAGTCCTGTATTTACTGTTGCCACATGGCATCCAGGCATAGGCACATGGACATTAATCTATCTAACCTGTAGACCTTGCAGTTATACGTGTGTGTCTCCATGTTTGATAATAGTATATCAAGGAAAATATAACTTTATAAAAATAAAATATTTGTCTGCCTCAATCGGTCGTCCCCTCGTGGCCTCGTGTGTGTTTCTATATATAAGGACCCTCCTTGTCTTTAAATGGAAATTCAGTGGTTTCCTCAGAGAAACTTTTTGATTACAGATACTTGCCATACCCGCAACCGCAGTGGCAGTTATGTTCCATGTATCCACGCATATTACATCTATCATCGTCATCCTTCTTTATTCTATCCATATACTCTTTGCTTGGTTTGGAGGAATTAACGCGAACTGGAGGTTTTTCTTTTTCTGCTGAAATATGTTTCTGAGACTTCATATGTCGCGTTTTGTTTCCATTATGTATTTCAGCACCACATCCACACTTAAAATCTTTATGCTTCCAAATTTTCTTCTTTTCTTTTTTGATTATTCTTGTTTCTTTATCGTAGTTATTTTTCCATTCCTCATATTTAGGTATTATATTTTCCTCGTGATACTTCTTTGCTTCTTCCAATGCTTGCTCTTTTGATTTTTCTTTCCGATACAGAAACTCTTACACATAACTTTTCCTCCTTCTCTCCATTGAATTTTTACCATTGGTCTCTTTTCGTTATTCTTTACCATAACACAACCTCTGGACATTCTAAATCTCTGAGTATCTTCGTTTGTCATCCTATATGTGTCTTTATTTATTTATTGAAATAATAATTATTTACAGGTAGCAGTTTTTCTTTCTTTTGTCTGTCTGTATTTGTTATAAATAGGAAGATGAAATAATGAATAACGGCTCTTAGTATGGTTTCTGTAGAGAAACTGCACTGAAAAAGTGTGCAGAAGTGGCACCCTATACTACTGAAAGAAAATAGCGCAAGGTGTGAACTAGAATGCAAAAAAAATTTGAAGCAGAAGAAACAACCCCCCACAAGTTATAGATAACCTTTTTCTGTAAATAAAAAGTTCCAGTATTTTTTTGTTTTAAGTCCAAACCGAACTTCACGGGCAGTGGCTTTTGATTTCTGGTTTTTTAGCCACTCTGAGACTTTCCGGTTTTGTAGCCACTACAAGCCACTAAGCGCCGGGTTCAAAGTAGTTTTTGATATTGGCGACAACATCTAGTTGTTGGGACGTTGCTTTGGAAGACTTTGCGTCTTGTTTTCATTTTGTTGTGGTCCGTCTTTATCGAAGACGCACCATGCGTTCAGATTATTGCGTGTTTATCTCTTAAATGCAGTGTTTATGAGGGAGAAGGGAGAGCAATGAACAAGTCGCTCCATAACGAGCGTCCCAAGACCAGACTAGTGCTCAAAACTTTTCAATACTTGTTTTGGCCAGACATGGCACGAACTAAGCAAACCGCACGCAAGTCGACGGGTGGCAAGGCCCCTCGCAAGCAACTGGCCACCAAGGTCCTTGCGTCTAAAACTCATCTTCAGTGAAAAGAACTTCTCCACTATCTTATCTATCTTATCTATCTTATCTATCTATCTATCTTATCTATCTTATCCATCTATCCATCTATCTATCTATCTATCTATCCTATCTATCTATCTATCTATCTATCTATCTATCTATCTATCTATCTATCTATCTATCTATCTGTTTTTTGAAATGGGTGCCATCTGTCGACAGACAGAGAATTAGGGGGTGTGCTGGGCCCGTGGTGGGGTGCCTTATATGTGCCTAGCCATACGCCTATAAGTCACATGCCGAAATAGCGACGGGAAGCACAATCCTGTTCCCTCAGGGTGCCCTTTCTCGCTTGTTGAGCCCGGAATAAAACCCGGAGTGCTCTGTCGGTTTACTAGACTGTCGAACAGTCTCGAAACTCCATCTGCTTACTGGGTCCTCGGTAATGGAGGTGGGAGCTCGTTCTGCAAGGGGCGCTTATGGAACGAGCCCTGGCCCCGCCTGGTACTAGGGATGTTTGGTATCGCCTGTATCAGTCCCTTCCGTGCAAACATCACGGCTTAGCTGGGCATCGGGTTAATACTTTACCCAGACTTCCTTGGTTGAGGAAATCAGAAGCTCCTTTTTTCTGACATTAGTCGATATCTCATCAGTTGATCTCATCACTTACTCCACGGAGTGAACCAAGGCCACTTGAGGTGTCACTGACCCTCTCTTGGGCTTGGTTTTTTGAAATGGGTGCCATCTGTCGACAGACAGAGAATTAGGGGATGGTGTGGGTGTGCTGGGCCCGTGGTGGGGTGCCTTATATGTGCCTAGCCATACGCCTATAAGTCATATGCCGAAATAGCGACGGGAAGCACAATCCTGTTCCCTCAGGGTGCCCTTTCTCGCTTGTTGAGCCCGGAATAAAACCCACAGTGCTCTGTCGGTTTATACTAGACTGTCGAATAGTCTCGAAACTCCATCTGCTTACTGGGTCCTCTGTAATGGAGGTGGGAGCTCGTTCTGCAAGGGGCGCTTATGGAACGAGCCCTGGCCCCGTCTGGTACTAGGGATGTTTGGTATCGCCTGTATCAGTCCCTTCCGTGCGAACATCACGGCTTAGCTGGGCATCGGGTTAATACTTTACCCACAGACTTCCTTGGTTGACGAAATCAGAAGCTCCTTTTTTCTGACATTAGTCGATATCTCATCTATCTATCTATCTATCTATCTATCCATCTATCCATCTATCTATCTATCTATCTATCTATCTATCTATCTATCTATCTATTTATCTATCTAATAGCGACGGGAAGCACAATCCTGTTCTCTCAGGGTGC
>WBZZ01005543.1:75000-85000 GCA_019918135.1 Paulinella micropora
CCGGGGAGGTTAAGGCAGAGATAGAAGCTACAAGAACAGTGTCTGTGCGACAGGGGAAAAGAGCTGAAGGCAAGGCATGGCCCCCGTCGCAACCCTCAAAAGGTCCGTCTCCGGTAGATAGATTGGACGAGGATAGACAGGAGACACAAACAACACCCACTCCAAAGCACAACTTGCACAACTCCACGCGTCAACAAAGCACAACTACGGAGGGGAGCAGTAAAAAGAGGGGACACAGTGGCAAAGTGATTAGCTTTGAGGATATAAAGAAGCTAGCTGAGTCATTGCATACGTGCATCATGGATGAGGAGACAGGTTATGTTGTGAAGATGAAAAGAGAAAATAGAGTGAGGGTAGCTGAGACAGACAACCTACTGACGGACGTGTTTTGGGCGATAAATGACGTGTTTTTGTCGCATGCTGCGGGTACTACACCCATAGCAAGAGAGTCAGTGAGAGAAGCACGTTTGAAAGCAGCATCAGAAGAGTCAGTGAAGAAAGAGAGAGCGATTTGCGATTGTCAGATGCGACACAGTGAAGGACACCCGAGACCCCAAAAGACAGAATTAGTAATACAGCGTTTGTTGTTTGTGATGTCGAATGGATTGAAAGACCTAACTGTGAAAGATGGGTTATGTTACGAATACTGCAAGTACAGTGAGTTCTACACAGAAATGCTATCCGTGATGGATTATGGTATTCTTGACCTAGCATGCAACCACAAAAATGCTTTTGCAGAGCAGTTAGTGGAGTCTATGCCTCACTTAGCCCAGATTCACAACGAGGTAGTGGCAGAGGGATCTTTGAATGCGTATTTACGCAAGTTACACTCAGAAGACGCATACCTATTCTTTACATCAAAGACAGCAGCTAGAAAGAAGGCAGCATCGATGCGAAGAGAAGGGAAATAGACGGAGCGTCAGAAGAAGAAGATGAAGACCCCGGAAACACAGAGGACTCTATGGATTCTGAACAGATGAGAATAGAAAGATCACTCCCAATTTCGTACAGAGATTACAAAGAGGCGAGGGAAGAATACGATTGGATGCATGAGGAACGATACAACGAAGAGAGAGCTGAGAACGAAGAGAAGGAAAGAAAGGAAAGAGAGGCGAGCAAGAAAGAGAAAGAGAAAGAAAAGGAGAACATGGAAGATATCGAGCATAACCTGATGGTAGCAGAAGGAAAGGGAAAAAGCAAGAAAGAGAGGATGATAGTGCAGGACAGTGGATCGTCAAGAGACATAGCCTGCACGACAGCTATATTGAGCAACCTCTCTGATATTGCCCCAGTCAGTCTGATCACTGGAAACGGAGAAAGCGTAGTGAACCAGAAGGGAGAAGCGAGATTGACCCGTGTAGATGGGACAGGAAAACCCGTGATGGTAAAGAAAGAGATGTTGTACGACCCAAGGATGCCTGTGAACATAGTTTCAACCGGCAGCATGGATCACTTTTACCACAGATCTGTTATTCACCAGAACAGACAGTTGCTTATTCTAAAGCATCCCATAAGAGTGAAAGAGAGTGACGTGATAGTCAGGGGGAGAATGACGCAGGGAATGCTATACCGGTGGGAGACGGAATATGACGAACCTCTTGACATTAACAAACGATTTGAGCCAAAGATCAAGGTAAAGAAATCAAAGGCGGGGTAAGTGGGGAGGGAACCCCCAAGGAGAGAGAAAATAAGAAAGAAGTAGCTAAAGTTTGCGAGAATAGAGAGAGTAAGGGGTGTGTGTTATATGCTATGTATCCAGAGAAGAGTGCAAATAAGAAGCCTGTAGACATCTACGTCATGCATCAGTGCAAGCGGGTATAAGGCTATAAAGAAGACCTATGCATTAGGCAAGGCACTGGGCCGCAAAGTTGTCGGCAATGAAGATTTAGTTAGATATTGTGAAGCTTGTATGATGGGTAAGGCTAAAGAATTGCCCAGATTTAAGAAGAATAGGATTAGGAGAGCTAGTTATGCGAGTGAGATTTTGCACGTAGATACAGCCAGACCATGGGCAGTAATGTCCATCAATGGCAAGTACTACAAGTCAATTGTAACAGACGATTATTCAGGTTATATCTTAGACTTTTACTTAAGACACAAGAACGAGTTTGTAGAGTGTCTTAAGCAGGCAGTAGCGTGGTTTGAACGACAGACCGGTAGGAAGGTCAAACTTGTCACGTGTGACAACGAATTCGTTGCCCCCGTGGAAGTAACCGAATGGTGGAAACCATTGCAATTTATTTGGAAAGTTTCAGCACCAGGAGACAAAGACGGAAATCCGATAGCTGAAAAAGTTAATAACATAACAGCAGGGCCAGCTAGGGCTATGCGATATGAAGCTAACATTCCACTTAAGTTTTGGGCAGAGATGGAACACACCGCTACCACACTACACAACATATTGCCAGCTACAACCGGACCACGTCAAGGGATCTCACCCTTCGAGCAGTGTTTGGATTACAAACCGGCCATTCGGCAACTGAAACCAATAGGATGTATGGGAGTAATGTATGTCGGAAAGCAAGTTGGCAAAGGAAACTATAGGGGAAAACGTGTAATGCTCTTGCGATACGATGTTTTCAAAGAGCTTTACCGGGTTTGGGATGGCCGCAAGGTCATATCGAACGTACGCAACGTGCGTTTCAACCCCCATATAGTTGGAAAAGATGCACACCCACCCAGAGGAGTACCATGGGACGATGAATCTGAGGGGGAGAGTAGCAAATGCAGAACAGCTTGAGCAAACGGAGACAGAACCGGAACAGAAAGTTCAGGGGGAGTCAGAAGAGCATGAGGAAAAACAAGGAGTTGAGGACGACACTGGTCCAGATTCCGGTCTTCCCATTGACTCTAACGAAAGCCAAGTTGTTGATCAGGACGACGGGGTAACACCCATCGAATCGCTTAGTGCGCAGGACCCTTCGGCTAGTCACCCAAGCCGGAGATACAGGGAAGGAGAAGCGCCAAACAAGGGCCTCACATGGGAGCAAAGTGACAAAATCACGACAGCTAACATAGTGAGAGGGAAACGAGAAAGAAAGGAACGGACGACAGCAAAGCCGGACACACAACCAGTCACAACTAAGAAGGTAGTCAAGGAAAACACCTCATTAGAAAATGTCAAGGTAGTTGTACCAGCGGTAGCTTTTGGTGAACTATGGGCGAAGGAAGAGTATGGAGACAGTTGGCAAGAAGCTAAACGAACCGGTAAAGTTTTGAAACCATGCAAGAAAGGTGATAGACTTAAAGTTCGCAAACAGCCCAAGCCAAGTCACTTTGTATCGTTTGATGATGGACTAGTTGAAACGATGTTAGACAGTGAAATCAAAAAGTATAAAGTAGACCCAATCCATCCACCCGGTGAACTAGAAGACGCCAAGTCGTCTGAGGAAAGCATACTAGTAGAGGATAGCAGAGAAGTTTTACTCTACCTCACACTACGTGTGCCAAAAGAGATAGTCGACGAAGGGCTAACAGCTAAGGAGTTGAAAGAAGGCATGGATAAAGAGATAGAGGCTCTTAAGTCTTTTAACACCTATACCTGGGTAAGCCCCAAGGAAGCAAAAGAGAAGGGAGTGTCGAAGATAGTAAGATTGACATGGGTACATAAAGTCAAGCTTGACGATAAGGGACGAAAGTTTGTCAAGTCACGATTAGCTCTGAGAGGATATATGCTAGAACCAGGAGTTAGATATAATCCAGATCAGCTATTTGTACCTTGTGCAGCTCATTGATCACTACTTTTCTTAGCTAAGATAGCTGCTTGGCACGGTCACAAGTTGTATGGTATAGACTTCAAAAATGCTTACTTGAATGCTAGAATGAACGATCCTGTTTACGCGTAGGCCCCAGATGGTTTAGACGGGAAGGTCATGATGGCATGATATTAAGGATAGATGGAGCTCTGTATGGTGCCCCACAGGCAGGCAGACGTTGGTATGAAATCTTGGCACCAAAGTTAGAAGAGTTAGGATTTCGATTGCTAGACGCAGATCTATGTATGTTTGTTGAGAAAGACAACCCATAAGAGACGCAATCATTGGCATATTTCATGTAGATGATCTAATCTTTTCGGCGCCTAACGAACGTACGTATGATAAATTTGCAAGCTAACTAGAAAAGTTCTATCCCCTAAAACAATTAGGTGTAGCCAAAGAGTTTAAGGGTTTTGAAATAGAACAGGAAGGAGGTCGTATTTTGCTACATCAGACGAGATATCAGAAACAGATCTTGAAAGTCGTAGGATGCAGACGCACGCCCGCTAAGGACGCCTAGCGCAGAACAGGAGCCAGAACCTATGTCGGAATCTAGTGCACTTAGGAAGCATTCTATTCCTAGCTTAGTTGGAAAGTTACTATTTTTGACTAAGATGACTAGACCAGATGCAGACCAAGCTTTGAATGCAGCTAGCGTTATGCAGACTGTTGACGTTGGAGTGACTTATGCAATGTTGGGACGAATTTTTCGGTACTTAGTGAATGCGGTATTGCATTTCACGGGCAGAAATCATCGCAGGAAGCAAGGACATATCCCGGAATTACTCTATGGCCTGATGCAGCACATAAAGTGTGCAAAAAGACAGGAAAGTCTAGTACAGGGTATATAGTTCAATGGGGAGGTGACACAATTGCATGGTTATCGAAATGACAATCACGTATTGCATTAAGCTCGAATGATGCGGAAATCTTCGCAGCTGTAGAATGTATTCGTGAAGGGTTAGCACTTAGACATATAACGGAGGAATTAGGAGTAGCACAGAAAAGCCCATTAGACTTATTTGAGGACAACGCACAAACCATTTTTGCGGCAGAGAGAGGAATGTCAGGGTCACGCACTAAACATCTACCACTTGAACTACATTTCATGCATCACGCACAACGTGATAAAGAAGTAAGGTTTGTAAAAGTAGGAACCAAGAAACAGATAACAGATGTATTAACTAAACATGTACCTAAGGACCAATTTGAGTACTTGGTTAGTAAATTCATGATCACTCTTAAACCATAAACATTCTTAACGGAAAATCCGCAAATTTCCGCTGTTCACTCATGATGTTCTTTTGTGTGAGTGTGAGTCTTTTCTTTGCAGGCGATGTCTCTATATAGGTGTTCGTTTGAGGCGAGATGAATGATCCAGTGGACTTCAATTCGAGCGTTTGACGAGGCGCGTGACGATCAGTCACCATCGATCGTGGACGACAAGAGTGGGATAGCAGAAGTCGGACGAAATGGAGGAGTCGAACATGGATGAAGTTTTGACCACAACTGCAACGACTTGCGACTGCATCATCACCTAGTTATCAGAGGGCTAATCGAGTAATCAGTTTTTAATGTGATTTACGCGCGAAAAGCAACTTCAAGTTTGCTATTACGTAATTATTGCTTTCATTTTGCAAGTACGAGTTTATCATTTACAAACGAGTCCTTTTACTTCAATTTAATCGACCCATTGGATCGAGATGCTTTCGCGGCGAGGAATTGAGGGTTCGTGTGGATTCGTAATTTATGACTCTCTACGTTTTGAGTCGCGTATGTGTAGTTTTTATTTGACGTTATGCTGACTCAGTCAGACACGATTTACGAAGTTATCCACTAATACAATTGACATTGAATTAAGGGGGAGCGTTGGACAGGCAACATCGAGTTACTATTTAAGTCGTAATTATGATTGATTTCTTTGTGCGGTAACATTTTAGTAAGTCATAATTAGGAGTAACAGTAATGGGTAATCCAAGTCAATTGTAACAGATGATTATTGAGGTTATATCTTGACTTTTACTTAAGACACAAGAACGAGTTTGTAGAGTGTCTTAAGCAGGCAGTAGCGTGGTTTGAACGACAGACCGGTAGGAAGGTCAAACTTGTCACGTGTGACAACGAATTCGTTGCCCCCGTGGAAGTAATCGGATGGTGGAAACCATTGAAATTTATTTGGAAAGTTTCAGCACCAGGAGACAAAGACGGAAATCCGATAGCTGAAAAAGTTAATAACATAACAGCAGGGCCAGCTAGGGCTATGCGATATGAAGCTAACCTTCCACTTAAGTTTTGGGCAGAGATGGAACACACCGCTACCACACTACACAACATATTGCCAGCTACAACCGGACCACGTCAAGGGATCTCACCCTTCGAGCAGTGTTTGGGTTACAAACCGGCCATACGGCAACTGAAACCAATAGGATGTATGGGAGTAATGTATGTCGGAAAGCAAGTTGGCAAAGGAAACTATAGGGGAAAACGTGTAATGCTCTTGCGATACGATGTTTTCAAAGAGCTTTACCGGGTTTGGGATGGCCGCAAGGTCATATCGAACGTACGCAACGTGCGTTTCAACCCCCATATAGTTGGAAAAGATGCACACCCACCCAGAGGAGTACCATGGGACGATGAATCTGAGGGGGAGAGTAGCAAATGCAGAACAGCTTGAGCAAACGGAGACAGAACCGGAACAGAAAGTTCAGGGGGAGTCAGAAGAGCATGAGGAAAAACAAGGAGTTGAGGACGACACTGGTCCAGATTCCGGTCTTCCCATTGACTCTAACGAAAGCCAAGTTGTTGATCAGGACGACGGGGTAACACCCATCGAATCGCTTAGTGCGCAGGACCCTTCGGCTAGTCACCCAAGCCGGAGATACAGGGAAGGAGAAGCGCCAAACAAGGGCCTCACATGGGAGCAAAGTGACAAAATCACGACAGCTAACATAGTGAGAGGGAAACGAGAAAGAAAGGAACGGACGACAGCAAAGCCGGACACACAACCAGTCACAACTAAGAAGGTAGTCAAGGAAAACACCTCATTAGAAAATGTCAAGGTAGTTGTACCAGCGGTAGCTTTTGGTGAACTATGGGCGAAGGAAGAGTATGGAGACAGTTGGCAAGAAGCTAAACGAACCGGTAAAGTTTTGAAACCATGCAAGAAAGGTGATAGACTTAAAGTTCGCAAACAGCCCAAGCCAAGTCACTTTGTATCGTTTGATGATGGACTAGTTGAAACGATGTTAGACAGTGAAATCAAAAAGTATAAAGTAGACCCAATCCATCCACCCGGTGAACTAGAAGACGCCAAGTCGTCTGAGGAAAGCATACTAGTAGAGGATAGCAGAGAAGTTTTACTCTACCTCACACTACGTGTGCCAAAAGAGATAGTCGACGAAGGGCTAACAGCTAAGGAGTTGAAAGAAGGCATGGATAAAGAGATAGAGGCTCTTAAGTCTTTTAACACCTATACCTGGGTAAGCCCCAAGGAAGCAAAAGAGAAGGGAGTGTCGAAGATAGTAAGATTGACATGGGTACATAAAGTCAAGCTTGACGATAAGGGACGAAAGTTTGTCAAGTCACGATTAGCTCTGAGAGGATATATGCTAGAACCAGGAGTTAGATATAATCCAGATCAGCTATTTGTACCTTGTGCAGCTCATTGATCACTACTTTTCTTAGCTAAGATAGCTGCTTGGCACGGTCACAAGTTGTATGGTATAGACTTCAAAAATGCTTACTTGAATGCTAGAATGAACGATCCTGTTTACGCGTAGGCCCCAGATGGTTTAGACGGGAAGGTCATGATGGCATGATATTAAGGATAGATGGAGCTCTGTATGGTGCCCCACAGGCAGGCAGACGTTGGTATGAAATCTTGGCACCAAAGTTAGAAGAGTTAGGATTTCGATTGCTAGACGCAGATCTATGTATGTTTGTTGAGAAAGACAACCCATAAGAGACGCAATCATTGGCATATTTCATGTAGATGATCTAATCTTTTCGGCGCCTAACGAACGTACGTATGATAAATTTGCAAGCTAACTAGAAAAGTTCTATCCCCTAAAACAATTAGGTGTAGCCAAAGAGTTTAAGGGTTTTGAAATAGAACAGGAAGGAGGTCGTATTTTGCTACATCAGACGAGATATCAGAAACAGATCTTGAAAGTCGTAGGATGCAGACGCACGCCCGCTAAGGACGCCTAGCGCAGAACAGGAGCCAGAACCTATGTCGGAATCTAGTGCACTTAGGAAGCATTCTATTCCTAGCTTAGTTGGAAAGTTACTATTTTTGACTAAGATGACTAGACCAGATGCAGACCAAGCTTTGAATGCAGCTAGCGTTATGCAGACTGTTGACGTTGGAGTGACTTATGCAATGTTGGGACGAATTTTTCGGTACTTAGTGAATGCGGTATTGCATTTCACGGGCAGAAATCATCGCAGGAAGCAAGGACATATCCCGGAATTACTCTATGGCCTGATGCAGCACATAAAGTGTGCAAAAAGACAGGAAAGTCTAGTACAGGGTATATAGTTCAATGGGGAGGTGACACAATTGCATGGTTATCGAAATGACAATCACGTATTGCATTAAGCTCGAATGATGCGGAAATCTTCGCAGCTGTAGAATGTATTCGTGAAGGGTTAGCACTTAGACATATAACGGAGGAATTAGGAGTAGCACAGAAAAGCCCATTAGACTTATTTGAGGACAACGCACAAACCATTTTTGCGGCAGAGAGAGGAATGTCAGGGTCACGCACTAAACATCTACCACTTGAACTACATTTCATGCATCACGCACAACGTGATAAAGAAGTAAGGTTTGTAAAAGTAGGAACCAAGAAACAGATAACAGATGTATTAACTAAACATGTACCTAAGGACCAATTTGAGTACTTGGTTAGTAAATTCATGATCACTCTTAAACCATAAACATTCTTAACGGAAAATCCGCAAATTTCCGCTGTTCACTCATGATGTTCTTTTGTGTGAGTGTGAGTTTGAGGCGAGATGTCGACATTCATTTTAGCCTTAAAAAAAAAAAACTTCAAAAAAATTAACATATTAATTTATAAAAAGTTTGATTTCATGATATATTAATAACTTGAAAAGTTTTACAGTGTCTATATCAAAAATTGACAAGTCAAACTTTTTAGTATAGTGCAAACTTTTTTATATAAGTCAAACTTTTTAATACAGGTTAAAGTTTTTACACGCCAAACTTTTTATATAGGTCAAACTTTTCATATAAGTCCGAAACTTTTGTGATACTTTTCGGGAGTCATATAGGTTAAACTTTTTCAATATTAGTCAATATTAAATTAACACAATGCCGGAAGCCAATAATATTATTGATATTAATATTGTGAATAATATTACAGCGCAAAAAACCTGACCATAACATTGATTATTAATAATACTATGATATTAATCAGTATTAGTCGGTGCATACTTGAAATACTCAAAAACTTCAATATTTTAAGTAAAGTTTTTATTCACAATACTAATATTAGAGCTCTGCTACTATGATGCAATATCGATGATACTGTCGAGCCACAAAACTAAGACGAGTTGCAAATGCAAACGCTTTGAAAATTTCTTCCTGAAAAGTGCATTCACCCCGACTGTGAGCCCGCATCCACCTCTTGACATTCTGGAAAACTAACTTAACGCAGGCGGCGCGGTAAGCTTGGCGGCCTGTTTGTCTAGAAAGTCGCGGCAAAGCCTCTCAGAGATGAGAAGCCACGGGGTGGTCTGTGTTCCACTAAACGTAGTTGCAGTACAGTCAAGCATGCGCGGGTCCGGGCATGTTGCAGCGAGTTCCGCCATGGCAGGATCGGAGTATGGAGGATCCTTTATAGCAAGAACTGTGACTTCTCGGTGGGAAAGAGCCATGGTGTAAGGATCAGGCGGTAAGAATAGGGCGGTGTCTGGAGAGGGCTCCAGACTTGATGGTCACACCCGACCCTGTTTGGTATTCAATCGCTGCTCAGGTGTCCGGTACCAGACCGAGCGTACATGTAGAAGTGGCGGCGTTGCGTTGGAACCGCAAAACGATGCTGTGGGCGCGGAGGTGGCTTGTAATTCGGGTTTTGGACGGGCCGAGGGGTTGTCTGATCATAATGGGCAGTGCGGCCCTGTTGGCTGGTCCGATATACCCGGTCGGGTTGATACTTGCCATCGCCAGCCGGCGGATATCGGGTCCGCTTAGCGCGTTGCACGTGTTTGCGGTTCTT
>WBZZ01005543.1:115000-117500 GCA_019918135.1 Paulinella micropora
TATGTCCGTTGAGGATATGCCATTAGCTGCATCAGTACGCCTCAGATATAGTAAATCTGCCTTGGAGTGTTGACTTTGACATATTTGAGGGAAATCCCGATGAAAAAACCTAGTCACACTTGCTAAACAGAGTTCCAGCCCAATGGCCTCAAGGCGTTAAACTGTGACGCCAACTCATAACCCTTTGGTGGTAGATGCTGGGGAGGAGGGTCGTTGCGCGCGTAAAAGATCTTAAACTCCGCATATGCTGGTTGATAGCCCAGGACCCAGCAGACACCAGATTGTTATGGGTGGGGTTTCGAGGCAGCTCTAGCAACCGCGCTTGGTGTATGCACTTGCACATTCGGTGACGTCTTGCAAGAGGTTGCTGGGACTGCGGAATAACCTCGGCTTAGTGCAGTCTTGCCCTCAGGAGCTCCATCGGTGGCCCCGATCATCAGGCGAGAGACTGACACGGGGGGATGGAGGACCTCGAACAAGGGTATTGGAGGCTTATGTCCGTTGAGGATATGCCATTAGCTGCATCAGTACGCCTCAGATATAGTATTATTATTATTATTATTCTTATTATTATCATTATTATTATTATTATCATTTTTATTTGTTATTATCATTTCTGATTGGCTCACGAGTCGTCCTTCATGGGCTGGATTGTTCAGCGATATGCATTGTATGCATTGGGGATGGATGTCATTATTATTATTATTATTATTATTATTTTTTTTTTCTAATTAGTTCACGATTCGTCCTTCGCGGGCTGGATTGTTCAGCAATACGCACTGTATGAATTGGGGTTGGACGTTTGGGAGGTTTTTACGCAGGTCAACCTCACAAGAGACCACCACGAGGTACATATATTACATGTAGATATATTATATTATATTAAATTATATTAAATTATATTATATTATATTATATTATATTATATTATATTATATTATATTATATTATATTATATTATATTATATTATATTATATTATATTATATTATATTATATTATATTAATTATATTATTTTATATTATGTCATGTTATGTTGTGTTATATTATATTGAATTATATTATATTATATTATATTATATTATATTATATTATATTATATTATATTATATTATATTATATTATATTATATTATATTATATTATATTATATTATATTACGTTATATTACGTTATGTTATGTTATGTTATGTTATGTTATGTTATATTATGTTATATTATATTATATTATATTATATTATATTATATTATATTATATTATATTATATTATATTATATAAAATTATATTATATTATATTATGTTATGTCATGTTATGTTATATTATATTATATTATATTATATTATATTATATTATATTATATTATATTATATTATATTAATATTATATTATATTAATATTAATATTGATATTAATATTAATATTAATATTAATATCAATATCAATATTAATATTAATATTAATATTAATATTAATATTAATATTAATATTAATATTAATATTAATATCAATATTAATATTAATATTAATATTAATATTAATATTAATATTAATATTAATATGAATATTAATATTAATATGAATATTAATATTACGTTATGTTATATTATATAATATAATATTAATATAAATATTAATATAAATATTAATATTAATATTAATATTATATTATATTATATTATATTAATATTATTTTATATTATATTATATATTATATATTATATATTATAATATATTATTATATTATATTATATTATATTATATTATATTATATTATATTATATTATATTATATTATATTATATTATATTATATTGTATTATATTGTATTATATTGTATTATATTATATTATATTATATTATATCATATCATATCATATCATATCATATCATATCATATAATATTATATTATTGTATTATATTATATTATATTATATTATATTATATTATATTATATTATATCATATTATATCATATTATATCATATTATATCATATTATATCATATCATATCATATCATATCATGTCATATTATATTATATTATATTATATTATATTATATTATATTATATTATATTATATTATATTATATTATATTATATTATATTATGTTATGTTATGTTATTATATTATATTATATTATATTATATTATATTATATTATATTATATTATATTATATTATATTAATTATATTATATTATATTGTATTATATTATATTATATTATATTATACTATTTTATACTATATTATATTATATTATATTATATTATATTATATTATATTATATTATATCATATTAATTATATTATATTATATTATATTATATTATATTATATTATATTATATTATATTATATTATATTATATTATATTATATATTACATTATATATATTATATTATATATATTATATTATATTATATTATGTTATGTTATGTTATATTATTATATTATATTATATTATATTATATTATATTATATTATATATTATTATATTATAT
>WBZZ01005543.1:122500-135000 GCA_019918135.1 Paulinella micropora
CTACCAGGTCTCCTTACCTTACCTTACCTGACCTTACCTTACCTGACCTGACCTTACCTGACCTGACCTTACCTTACCTTACCTTCCCTTCCCTTACCTTCCCTTCCCTTCCCTTCCCTTTCCGTCTTTGTGTGTTCTTTAACGAAATCTCTTCCGAGCTGATCGGGCCTCTTCTAGCCCTCGACTACCAGGTCTCCTTAGTACCTTACCTTACCTTACCTTACCTTACCTTCCCTTCCCTTCCCTTACCTTCCCTTACCTTCCCTTACCTTCCCTTGCCCCCTTTCTGTCTTTGTGTGTTCTTCTCTTAACGAAATCTCTCCCGAGCTGATCGTGCCTCTTCTAGCCCTCGACTACCAGGTCTAGCTCAAGAGAAGAACACACAAAGACAGAAAGGGAAGGGAAGGGAAGGTAAGGTAAGGTAAGGGTCGGACAAAATCTCATCCGAGCTCATCGTGCCTCTTCTAGCCCTCGACTACTAGGTCTATCTTAAGAGAAGAACACGTTCTACACCACCCAGATTTTCCGGGTTTCTGGTGGCCGATTTCTTCGTGTTTGCTTCCTGAAAAGCCTGGCCTCTGGTGCCACTCTTGCCACCTAGAACCAGGAAATCTGGCTGGTGTAGAACGGACCTTATTAATATGCTTATGTCTATGTTTATCTTTCCGAGCTGATTGTGCCTCTTCTTGTCCTCGACTACACGGTCAAGGTTAAGAGAAAAACACACAAAGAGAGCAAGGGAAAACCTTCCTCTCTCTCTTTTTTTTTTTTTTTTCTTCTACTTGCTTCAAAGAAACCACAAGAGAAGTTCATCGGTCACCTCCACAAAATGCGGTCAGGTTACCGACAAAACTACATACGCGGCGCGCAAAATTTGACGTGTTGTGCGGGCTCGCTGGGCCGGCTCCGGCTCGCCCGCAAAACACGTCAGAATTTTGTGGCTAGTCGCACAATATACTCTTTTGGAACTTGCTGATTTCCCCTGAGAAGTTCCTAGTTATTAAGCGCAAGGAGCTATGACTTCAATCGCTTCGTTCTCAGTCAATACTGGTGTCCAGAATCTGTATCTTAGCTCATTAGTAAGCTCTTGGCGAGGGCTTTCAAATGAGCCACTGCACAAGCAACAGAAACCAGCATTGGCTGAGATCGAAGCACTTGAAGTCATCGCTCATTGTACTTAAGAACTAGGAACTTCTCCTTTTGGCCAGGACAAAACCGCCACCGTGGACCAGAACGCAGGGTTCCTGCGACCTCTATCATATGACGAGGTACATACATACATACATGCATACATACATACATACATACACACACACACACATGCATGCATGCATACATACATACATACATACACAAATGCATACATGCATACATGCATACATACATGCATACATGCACACACATACATACAGGAAGCTCTGGTGCTGCTGCATCTCAACCTGATGGATCCCGAGAAAGGTCTATCTATCTATCTATCTATCTATCTATCTATCTATCTATCTATCTCAATCCTGTTCCCTCAGGGTGCCCTTTCTCGCTTGTTGAGCCCGGAATAAAACCCACAGTGCTCTGTCGGTTTATACTAGACTGTCGAACAGTCTCGAAACTCCATCTGCTTACTGGGCCCTCTGTAATGGAGGTGGGAGCTCGTTCTGCAAGGGGCGCTTTATGGAACGAGCCCTGGCCCCGCCTGGTACTAGGGAGCTTTGGTATTGCCTGTATCAGTCCCTTCCGTGCAAACATCACGGCTTAGCTGGGCATCGGGTTAATACTTTACCCACAGACTTCCTGGTTGACGAAATCAGAAGCTCCTTTTTTCTGACATTAGTCGATATTTCATCAGTTGATCTTATCACTTACTCTACGGAATGAACCAAGGCCACTTGAGGTGTCACTGACCCTCTCTTGGGCTTGATTTTTTGTAATGGGTGCCATCTGTCGACAGACAGAGAATTAGGGGATGGTGTGGGTGTGCTGGGCCCGTGGTGGCGTGCCTTATGTGTGCCTAGCCATACGCCTATAAGTCACATGCCGAAATAGCGACGGGAAGCACAATCCTGTTCCCTCAGGGTGCCCTTTCTCGCTTGTTGAGCCCGGAATAAAACCCACAGTGCTCTGTCGGTTTATACTAGACTGTCGAACAGTCTCGAAACTCCATCTGCTTACTGGGCCCTCTGTAATGGAGGTGGGAGCTCGTTCTGCAAGGGGCGCTTTATGGAACGAGCCCTGGCCCCGCCTGGTACTAGGGAGCTTTGGTATTGCCTGTATCAGTCCCTTCCGTGCAAACATCACGGCTTAGCTGGGCATCGGGTTAATACTTTACCCACAGACTTCCTGGTTGACGAAATCAGAAGCTCCTTTTTTCTGACATTAGTCGATATTTCATCAGTTGATCTTATCACTTACTCTACGGAATGAACCAAGGCCACTTGAGGTGTCACTGACCCTCTCTTGGGCTTGATTTTTTGTAATGGGTGCCATCTGTCGACAGACAGAGAATTAGGGGATGGTGTGGGTGTGCTGGGCCCGTGGTGGCGTGCCTTATGTGTGCCTAGCCATACGCCTATAAGTCACATGCCGAAATAGCGACGGGAAGCACAATCCTGTTCCCTCAGGGTGCCCTTTCTCGCTTGTTGAGCCCGGAATAAAGCCCACAGTGCTCTGTCGGTTTATACTAGACTGTCGAACAGTCTCGAAACTCCATCTGCTTACTGGGCCCTCTGTAATGGAGGTGGGAGCTCGTTCTGCAAGGGGCGCTTTATGGAACGAGCCCTGGCCCCGCCTGGTACTAGGGAGCTTTGGTATTGCCTGTATCAGTCCCTTCCGTGCAAACATCACGGCTTAGCTGGGCATCGGGTTAATACTTTACCCACAGACTTCCTGGTTGACGAAATCAGAAGCTCCTTTTTTCTGACATTAGTCGATATTTCATCAGTTGATCTTATCACTTACTCTACGGAATGAACCAAGGCCACTTGAGGTGTCACTGACCCTCTCTTGGGCTTGATTTTTTGTAATGGGTGCCATCTGTCGACAGACAGAGAATTAGGGGATGGTGTGGGTGTGCTGGGCCCGTGGTGGCGTGCCTTATGTGTGCCTAGCCATACGCCTATAAGTCACATGCCGAAATAGCGACGGGAAGCACAATCCTGTTCCCTCAGGGTGCCCTTTCTCGCTTGTTGAGCCCGGAATAAAACCCACAGTGCTCTGTCGGTTTATACTAGACTGTCGAACAGTCTCGAAACTCCATCTGCTTACTGGGCCCTCTGTAATGGAGGTGGGAGCTCGTTCTGCAAGGGGCGCTTTATGGAACGAGCCCTGGCCCCGCCTGGTACTAGGGAGCTTTGGTATTGCCTGTATCAGTCCCTTCCGTGCAAACATCACGGCTTAGCTGGGCATCGGGTTAATACTTTACCCACAGACTTCCTGGTTGACGAAATCAGAAGCTCCTTTTTTCTGACATTAGTCGATATTTCATCTATCTATCTATCTATCTATCTATCTATCTATCTATCTATCTATCTATCCATCCATCCATCCATCCATCCATCCATCTAAGTATCTATCTATCCATCCATCCATCCATCTACCTATCGATCTATCTATCTTTCATCAACCTATAGGTTTGTGCGAACCTGGGGCGTTGAGGAATTTTCACTTACCCCTTACGCCCTGTAAGCAATGCCCATTGGGTCGCGCCGAGCCAGATGGCTGGGATGAGAAAGAGAGCGATAGGGAAGGACATGGGTGCGAGGCCTGCCTGGCAGGTGAACCACTTTCGTTGTCTTACCTGACCTGACCTTACCTTACCTGACCTTACCTGACCTGACCTGACCTTACTTGACCTGACCTTACCTTACCCGACCTGACCTGACCTTACCTTACCTTACCTTACCTTGCCTGACCTTACCTGACCTTACCTGACCTTACCTGACCTTACCTTACCTTACCTTACCTTACCTTACCTGACCTGACCTTACCTGACCTTACCTTACCTTACCTTACCTTACCTGACCTGACCTTACCTGACCTTACCTGACCTTACCTTACCTGACCTGACCTGACCTGACCTGACCTTACCTGACCTTACCTGACCTTACCTGACCTTACCTGACCTTTCCTGACCTTACCTTACCTTACCTTACCTTACCTTACCTTACCTGACCTTACCACCTTACTTGACCTTACGTTACCTTACCTTACCTGACCTTACCTCACCTTACCTTACCTCACCTTACCTTACTTTACCTTACCTTACCTTACCTGACCTGACCTGACCTTACCTGACCTGAACTTACCTTACCTTACCCTACCTGACCTTACCTTACCTTACCCTACCTTACCCTACCTTACCTTACCTTACCTTACCCTACCTGACCTGACCTTACCTTACCTTACCTTACCTGACCTGACCTTACCTGACCTTACCTGACCTCACCTGACCTTACCTTACCTTACCTTACCTGACCTGACCTTACCTGACCTTACCTGACCTGACCTTACCTTACCTTACCTTACCCTACCTTACCCTACCTTACCTTACCTTACCTGACCTGACCTTACCTGACTGATCTTACTTGACCTTACCTTACCTGACCTGACCTGACCTTACCTGAACTTACCTTACCCTACCCTACCTGACCTGACCTTACCTGAACTTACCTTACCCTACCTTACCCTACCTTACCTTACCTTACCTTACCCTACCTTACCTGACCTTACCTGACCTTACCTGACCTTACCTGACCTTACCTGACCTGACCTTACATGACCTTACCTTACCTTACCTTACCTGACCTGACCTGACCTGACCTTACCTGACCTTACCTGACCTTACCTGACCTGACCTTACCTGACCTTACCTGACCTTACCTGATCTTACCTGACCTTACCTTACCTTACCTGACCTTACCTGACCTTACCTGACCTTACCTTACCTTACCTTACCTTACCTTACCTGACCTTACCTGACCTTACCTGACCTTACCTGACCTGACCTTACCTTACCTGACTTTACCTTACCTTACCCTACCTTACCTTACCTGACCTTACCTTACCTTGATCTTACTTTACCTTACCTTACCTTACGTTACCTTACCTTACCTTCCCTTCCCTTCCCTTCCCTTCCCTTACCTTACCTTACCTTACCTTACCTTACCTTACCCTACCTGACCTTACCTTACCTTACCCTACCTGACCTTACCTTACCTTACCTTGACCTGACCTTACCTGACCTTACCTTACCTTACCTCACCTTACCTGACCTTACCTTACCTTACCTTACCTTACCTTCCCTTCTCTTCCCTTCCCTTCCCTTACCTGACCTGACCTTCCCTTCCATTCCCTTCCCTTCCCTTCCCTTACCTGACCTGACCTTACCTGACCTTATCTTACCTTACCTCAGCTTACCTTACCTTACCTTACCTTACCGAACCAAACCGAACCAAACTGAACCGAATCGAACCGACTTTTTTCCTACTCCATCCTCTCCTTTCTCTTCCTGCTATTTTTATCTTCATTTTCTTTCTTCCTCCAAGTGTTTTCTCTCTCCCTCCCTCTCTCTCTCTCTCTCTCTCTCTCTCTCTCTCTCTCTCGTTCACACTTGGAATATCGTTTTGAGACTTACATGCTTTGCTTATCTCGTCCTTCCCCCCCCCCCCCCCCCCTCTCACACACACAATTTTACTGCAGGGAGATACGCCGACGAAGTGGGCGCTGTGGAATGCAAAATTTGCCCCCAAGGCAAGAGCACGTTCTTCCACGGACAGACCGAGTGTGAGGATGCTGAAGAACTGGTATTATTATTATTATTATTATTATTATTATTATTATTATTATTATTATTATTATTACTATTATTATTATTATTACTGGAGGGGTGCACAAGATGGCACTCCATAGGAAGAGGAGGTGGTTGGGCCTCTCCCCACGAAGGTGACCGCTTGGGGAGGGCGGTCACCGGGATATGCGCAACTCTCAACTGGGCATTTACTCGGTAGGGGTTCGGCCAGGCAGGTTGTGGGGTTGTCTGTTGGATTGTTGGTTGGCTTGTTTTTCTTGGCTGTTGGTTTGGGTCTGGTTTCCTGGTTAGCCCATTTTCGCCGAATTTCCTGCCGAGTAAATGCCTGGGGGCTCCCAGTTCCGGTTTGATCTTGTTGAGGTGACCATTGGGAGGAAACAGTACCGAGATGGGTTGAAGATAGGATTCACATTGAGCCGAGATGGGGCCGAGTTGACCTGTTCCAACTCGGCTCCATTTCGGCTTCATGTTAATCCTACTCTTCATCCTATCTGGGTTTTGTCTCCTCCCTATCTTTGCTTCTTCGGGGTTGCCTAACTGGAATACATGATGACGCGCACGTTGGAGAGGGGCTTCAGTCGGTCCCAGTGCCTTGCCAGTGCCTTGCTGCGTTGCCGTGCCTTGCCCCATGCATTCACACCCTTCACCGTTGCATGCAGCTTCGGCTGGGATTACTATACTTGTCTGTAAGACCCTATAGGTACCGCTAGGTTCGCGCCTTCTATACCCACGTGGGGGAGGAGTTTCAGCGGCACGCCGTCCGATCTGGCTCCACTCGGGGACACCCGTACCTCATGATGTGTATTGTTAGGAGCAGCTGAAAGTCCATAAGGCATGAGAGTAGAGGCGTTGGCGATGCGATGGAGAGTGTGTGTAGTGCGTGAGGCAGGTTCTGGTGACGCTGGGGGTGCTGGCGGGCGCCCAAGGGCACGAAGCGACGCGGCAGCGTCCAGTGACACCGGCGGAAATGCGTGTAGTGTGTGTTGCAGATACCGCCGATGCTATTTGCATGGGCGGGCGCTTTCCTCGGCGTAAAGAGGCGCGGCGGTGATGGCCAGCGACATTGGCCGTCTACTACTCTCAATGGATTACAAATACGCGAAGCACGGAGCTACCACTGTGGCCCTTATGGGATACTTGAGCATCTCGTTCTTCACTTTGTCCTCTCCACAAGCTTTGTGGTTACTCAGGGCACGTTGCCTTGCAAGGACCTCCTCTTGCGTGAACGGTTGTCCAGCTCTTCGCAAGTACTTCGTGCTCCTTCATAGCCCGGGCCACCTCATCCCTGAAGCGATCGTTCCAGTAGAACTGCCGCTTAGCTTCGGCTTCCTCCCACTCCAACGAGCCTGCTTCTGCACAGCACTCCACCACAACAGCCGCACTTGCCGGATTTTCCCGTGGCTTCACCGAATTTTTCCGAAATTCCTCCCACCGAGCGACCTTTTCCGGCAGCGTACACGCCAGTGAGCCATCCTCCCTTTGCACCGGCGCGGAGACCTTCGTTCTGCGTGCCCCGCCAAGCCGCTTCGCGAGTAGCGAAAAGCGCTTTGAGGATTGCTCGCGTTGACATTTGACCGCTTCTTCCTGCACTTGCTTGAAGGAGGCGGACTTCTTGGCCCGAGTTGCCTTCCGATTTGCTTGCGGAGACGTAGCCAATTCAGACGGGCTTCCGCATTAGATTCATCCCTCCTGAATGCTGCGTAAGCCTCCCGGCGCTGTTGAATGAGCTCCTTTAGCTCCCCGTCGAACCAATTGTTGGTGAAACGGGGTCGAATACATCTGGAGCCAAGGACCCGGTGCGCCGCCATTCGGAAGGACTGCGCCACTCGCTCGGTGACGTCATCTACCACCCGTTGGCTGTCGGCACCACCCGATAGGCCAAGCTCAGGCAGCTGATGTACTCCAAGCTTCTGTAGGCAATGCTGGAATACGTCATCGAACTTGTCGCGTAGATAATCCAGCGCTTGCTTCGCAGCGTGATCATTACCCGAGACACCAGCACCAATAAGCTTATCAACACGAAAGGACCTGTAAGGTTTCGCAGCCCGCTTTGGTCGGCGCTGGCCGCTCCACGTCAGTTCGGCCCATACTGCCTTGTGGTCCGTATCAAGATCATCTTCGCATACTCCGAACTTTGCTCCAGATGCCAGGCCAGGCGACGCGCAGATGTAATCGAGAAGGTGCTTGCCTGCGCCCATGCCGCGCTGCTCACGCCGGGACCACCAGTAGGACCCTTCCACTGGGCACGAGAAGCCGCCCAGATTTCGCAGGCCCATAGCAACGAGGACAGCCGCGAGTCTCTTGCCATTCTCCGAACGTACCGGTGCTCTCTTTTCCTCGACCTCCCCGTGCTGACCGACGATGCCCTCCTCTTTTCGGCTGCATGCTGGCCCGAGGTTCGCGTTGGCATCCGCCACCGTGACCACAAGACCTTTGGCTCCAAAAAAAGCTATAGCTGCCTGCCAGGCCGCATACGCCTCTGACGACTATTCTTCCTGCGTTTCCTGGGGAAAGTAGCCGTTGCCCACATAGATATCGTGAGCGCCGGTAACACCCGAGGCGATACGCAGCCACACTTGCTGCCGGTGGTCGACGGGGGCTGACACCAGGTTGCAATACGGACCAAGGAAGTTAGTCACCGCGAATAGAACCCCACCCTTGCAGCGATTTTTCTCGCTAACCTCCGCAGGTTTTCCAAAAATCCGGAATCCATCCAGGCTGCATTTGGAAAGTTGCTTCTTGCCCATACGGTGCTCCTGAGCCCCGATGACTAGCCAGCCCTTGTGCTTGTAGAATGATGCCCATTCCGCCGTGCGTACGTTGTCGTATCCCGTTTTACCCTGTCAGTTGTGACTCGCGACGAGTAGCTTGAAGCCGGTATCGAACTGCTTGGAGCGGTGCTTCTTGGCTCGTTTCCGGACCCGACGGCCGCGCTTGGCTTCCGCCCTCGTGCTGCCCCCCTCTGCAGGTGCTTGCGCAGGTTGGTCCCCCACTGCACTGGCCGCCGAATGCAGGGGCACCACATGCACATCAGCACACTCAGACACACACTTAGGTGCATCGGCAGCCAATTCCGAAGACACCACCTGCACATCATCGACACATTCTTCATGCAGAGGCAAGACGCGATATCCCGTCGCAGCTTCCTCCTTCCGGACCGCCGCTTCCCCACGCAGATGGATGCGAATAAGCCTTCGGACACGTTCCCTGTTTCTGAACCTGCGCCCAAGGGCCACATTGACCCCTCTGCCGAAGAATTTGAGATGTTTGAGTTGCTGCAACGCCCTCTGCCTGCTGTCATCGTCCTCGTAGACCAGCTCCAGGTGACGAGACATTCGCTGGCCTTGCCACTCCATTACCGGGACCACCAGACCAAGACCGCTCATTTTGGAGGCGATCTCCTGTAGATTGGCGCGTTCTGAGAGCCCCCAGACAATCAGATTACGCCCGTCCTTGTCGTACCGATCTACTCGCCGGTACCGTCGGGGCGGCGGTGCCATCTGCCATATAGCGCCGCTCGCCTTATGTTGAAGCGCCGACCCGTGTGCCAGGTTTGGGGAGGAAGGATGAGGCGCAGCTAAGATAGCCTCTCCACGTGGTTCAGGAATTCCGTCATATACGCGAGCCCTCATCCTCCCATCCTGGGACATCGGGCCAGAGCCCGTCGAAGAGGCATTCCCACGGGGATTGTCCAGGTCTTCGGCGATTCTACCTTGTATGGCGGCGCCTACATCAATGGCTACTTAACGCAGTACTTCAACTGGATTCGAGAAGCCGAGAGGACTCCAAAAGCTTGGGGCAAGGGAATCATCGTCAATATCCCCAAGGGTGGGGATCCTACGGATCCTGACAAATGGAGGGATATCTCGATTATTAGTTGCCTTGGTAAGCTGTATCTGTCCTTATTAGCTTCTCGTCTAACCCTCTTCGTGGATGGCCCGGATAAGCTACGTCCAGAGCAGGGAGGCTTCCGCCCGGGGCGTCGCACTACGGATCAGGTCTTTACCCTTTGGCAGAGGTTGAAGGGGCATCAGCAGCAGAAGCAGGTGTCGTATGTCCTGTTCGTCGATCTACGCAAGGCTTTCCCGTCGGTATGGAGAGATGGCCTATTTGAGAGGTTCTGGAAGCTGGGTGTAAGGGGCAAGTTCTGGCGCACGCTACGCAGGTGCTACGAGCAGACTTCGTCGCAAGTGCTAGTTGATGGAGCACTCACCCCCGAAGTACTGGAGGGTGTAGGGGTCCAACAGGGGTCCCCTCTCTCTCCCACACTCTTCAACGTCTTTATGGATGAGCTGTGTGATCGGCTGGCGAGTGCCCTCAAGATCACGGATGTGAAGCGGCTGAACGACATCAAGGCACTTCTCTACGCGGACGACGTGGCCCTCATCGCTCACAGTCGCACCGAGCTCCAGAAGATGGTCAATGTTGTGGCCAAGTTCGCGGAAGATTATCGGCTGGAAGTCAACCTGAAGCCCGGCAAGACGGAAATCATGCCCGTTTACACGTCGAGCAAGGCGAAACGACCAAGAATCAGGGAGCGAGGTGAGCCCGTGGTGTGGTTCCGCGGCCAGAAGCTTTGTGTCACCAGTCAGTACAAGTACCTGGGAGTGGTTATCACCGACGACCTGAAGTGGAAGGAGCAGGCCCTGCGGGCTACGCGTGTCACTGAAGTCACAACCGCAGGTTGGTACTCTTTGTGGTGTGCATGTGAGATACAAGCTAGGTATCGTCTCATGTGCTGGAATCAACTTGTGGGAGCCAAGCTGAAGTACGCCTTCGATGTCTGGAGTGCCCCCGTATCGCAGCTCACCAAGCTGGAGGCAGCAATGCTGCGCCCCATGCAGATGATTCTCGGCATCAGCCCTAAGACAAGCAAGTGGATTACACTCTTTCTGGCGCGCTCTTTGAGTGCGGAGCGTTTGCGGCGGGCGGCGCAACTGAAGTTCTATGGACGGCTGCATGTTCTACCGGAGGAGCGATTCCCTGTCATCGCATCTCAAGTCAAATCCGTCTGGACTGCGGAGGCCGAAGGCGCTATCAGTAACTCAATGGATCTCCAACAAGGGCTTCAGGAGCTTCTAAATAGCTCAGAGAAGGACCTCGAGGGTTGGAGTTCGACTGTGGACAAGTGAGCCGTTCAGCAGGAAGTCAAGATGGTGCAACAACTGATGCAGGACAAGCGAGAGGCAGGCAGCGATCTTACTGATGGCCTGCGAGTCATCCTAAGACAAGTCTTTGGAACTAAGGAGTTCCCAAGATGGGTAGCCCTTGATGATGCGCATTATAATCTGCTTCGGAGAAGGTTGCTCAGCTGCAACAACCGACTTCGGTTGTACCGCAGCAAGTTGGTCAGTGGCATGTCCCCTCACTGCTTCTGTTGTCTTGATGATGTCAATGAGTCCCTTGCGCACTTCTTATGGGATTGCCCCATGCATGAGATGAGACGTAAGCAGCTGTTGCTGAGTATGCAGAGGCTCGGTGGCATGGGTGTGGGGGGTGCTGATGGGGATGGAGGGAGTGAGGAGGGTGGTGAGGTCGTAGGCGGTGAGGTTGTGGTTGAGGATATGTTGCTTGGGCGGGAGCGGGAGGGCTCTGTGCGGCGGGGTTGGGATGATATGTCGCCTGAGGATCAATCACGTTTGTTTTGTAAGTTTTTTCAGGGGAAGTCGCGCTTCCGCAGTAACTTTAGGCTTGCTGCGTTGTTAGGGGTTACAGCGTTGCGTCCCCCTCCAAAGTTGGATGTGTTGTTTGGATCATATGTGTCTGAGTGTCTGCTAGGGAGGGTAAAAGGGAGGAGCTTGGGGTGGAGGATGGGGGCGAGGAGGTGATTGACCTCACTGAGGTTCCATCAGCTTCTGTCCCACCCTCTCCCCCAAGTGACGTTGATGTTGCGCGGCGCGGCCGTCCGCGCAGTGTGGACGTCTTGGCTAGAGAGAGGGGTTCGGGAGCGCAGCGTAGTGTCTCCGAGTTCTTCTCTTCAGCTAACACCCTCGCATCTAGCTCTTCATGCACTTCACAGCCCCCATCTGCCCCTGCTGTTGCTGTTGCTGCTATGTCTGTTTGGTGTCCTGACGATGCGTTGGGATCGGGTGACCCCGGTGACCCAATGGAGGCACATGTCCAGGATCTGGATCTGATGCTATAGTCTGAGGAAGCTTATTATTATTATTATTATTATTATTATTATTATTATTATTATTATTATTATTATTATTATTATTATTAGTAAATCTGCCTTGGAGTGTTGACTGTGACATATTTGAGGGAAATCCCGATGAAAAAACCTAGTCACACTTGCTAAACAGATTTCCAGCCCAATGGCCTCAAGGCGTTAAACTGTGACGCCAACTCATAACCCTTTGGTGGTAGATGCTGGGGAGGAGGGTCGTTGCGCGCGTAAAAGATCTTAAATCCGCATATGCTGGTTGATAGCCCAGGACCCAGCAGACACCAGATTGTTATGGGTGGGGTTTCGAGGTAGCTCTAGCAACCGCGCTTGGTGTATGCACTTGCACATTCGGTGACGTCTTGCAAGAGGTTGCTGGGACTGCGGAATAACCTCGGCTTAGTGCAGTCTTGCCCTCAGGAGCTCCATCGGTGGCCCCGATCATCAGGCGAGAGACTGACACGGGGGGGTGGAGGACCTCGAACAAGGGTATTGGAGGCTTATGTCCGTTGAGGATATGCCATTAGCTGCATC
>WBZZ01005543.1:142500-160000 GCA_019918135.1 Paulinella micropora
ATAATAATAGACTTATCAGTCAATTGGCCTTTGATCCTGTCGGACATGTGCCTCCATTGGTAGCACGGGACCGTTCGGTGACGCGGCTCCGCTCCAAAGACTCGACTGGCAGTGCAATGTGCAAATGAGCGTGCTGTGCATGTGCAAGTGGGTGCAAGGAGTGAGAGGAGTTATCTGCCGAGAAGAAGTCCGCGACGCTGCGCTGACCTCCACCTACAACAGATCTAGCCAGACATTCTACCTGACTAGGCCTTCCCCTCCTTCTACCCACCTCCTGAACGACCGTGAGATCGATCACCTCCTCCTCCTCCGCCCCCTCTGCCTCCCTGGTCTGCGCCTCCAACTCCTCCCACTCCTTCCAGATGGTGGCAACAAACCTTCCTAACTCCTCCTCCACCTCTTCTGGGACAGGGATAAACAAAACGCCGAGCATCGCCGCCATCTTTTCATCCTCCCCCTTCAGCCATTCCTCTTTGAAGAGCCTCATCTCCTCCTCTGCCTCCCGCAGTTCCCTGTGATAAAGCCCTCCTCGATTCAGCATGAGGGGCTGCCGGGCTTGCGCCTCATCGATAAACTTAAATAGTGCCTCACGAGAGCTCGCAAACGTTGGGCAATGCAGCAGGAAGTGACGTAACGACTCGTTAACCTCAGTGCCACACAAGGCGAAACAGCTTGAGCACGGCGAGCATGAGCCAAATTTGGATCGGTAGAGGCGAAGGCGATTGTTGCAGCTCAACAATCGCCTTCTGATAAGGTTGTGACTTCCCCCCTCCAGCGCCCGCCAACGTGGGAAAGCAGAGCGGGAAGACATCTGGCTAAGCAGCACCCTAAGCCCATCAGAGGGCTTAGCCTGCCGCTCCCAGCCAGCTACTTCCTGCCGGACAGACCATTGCTTTACCACCTCGTTCCAGTTCGCCAGAGCGGCCCGCCAGTCCTTATCATCTACCGTGCCATCTTCCTTCACGACCCGCTTGAGCGCATCCAAGCCCTCCCGCAGCCTGTGATCTGCTAAGATCAAATTTTCCGTATCTTCCTTCCATTTGCACCGACCCGTGTTGTAAAGCCTGCGTGTTAGCGCTGTGTTGCCCAGTAACTCGATGCGCCCTAGGAACCGAAGCCGGGCCGCCTTGGCAAGGATGCTAAAACTCGGCGTGCGGCCTAAACCCCTGGTGATGCAGCCGCTTGTGCGCGTACCAACACCCAAGATGACCCGCAGGGGCGCTACCAACCCGCCCTCCAGCTTACTCAGCTTGTTGGCGCCCGGCAGATCCCAAAAAGCCGATGCGTAAAGCAACTTTGCGCCAACCATTTGCTGCCAATTCATCAGCCGAAGACGCGCTGGAACTTCATGGGCAATCCAGAGGGGGTAGCAGGCAGCCGTTCCCGCTACAGTGATTTCCGCCGCCCGCTTCGCTTGCGGTTTATCGGAGAGGGTGTCCGTGAGCAGAACTCCCAGGTATTTGTAGTGGTCGGTGACGTTGAGAACCTTGCCCCGGAACCTCACGCATGGGGGCGACTTTTTTGACTTGGCGTGCCCGTATATCGGCATGACTTCCGTCTTGCCCGGTTTCAGGTTGATTTCAAGCCGATAGTCCTCCACGAATGTCGCCACGACATTTACAATCTGTTGAAGCTCCGTGACACTATGCGCAATTACCGCAACGTCGTCGGCGTAAAGCAGGGTCCGTATGTCTTCGATGCGGTTGAGGTCCTCGACCTCCAACTCTTTCGCGATTCGGACCGTTAGCTCATCCATGAAGACGTTGAACAGCGACGGTGACAACGGCGACCCTTGCTGAACTCCCATCTCTTCCAGCACTTCACCAGTGAGTTCGCCATCGACTAGCACTCGCGATGACGTTCTTCGGTAAAAACGCCGCAGAATGCGATAGAACTTGCCCTGTACCCCCATCTGGGTTAGCCTCTGAAACAACCCGGCCCGCCAAACCGTAGGGAATGCCTTTCTCAGATCCACGAAGAAAACGAAAGAGCGGAGGCCAGCTTGTTGTCTAAGGCGCAGACGCTCCTTAAGGACAAAAATCTGGTCCCCCGTACTACGTTTTGGCCGGAACCCACCCTGCTCTGGGCGAAGCCTGCCCGGCTGATCGATGAAAGCCGTAAGCCTCGCCGCCATAAGGGACAGATACATCTTACCCAGACAGCTCAGAATCGCGATGTCTCTCCAATTTTCCGGATCGGTTGGGTCGCCTCCTTTTGGGATGTTGACGATAATCGCTTTGCCCCAGTCGCTGGGGGTGTATTCGCACGATTTCAACCAGTTGAAGAAGCGCACCAGAAAGCTCACAATCCGCGTGCCTCCGTACTTGAGCATCTCGTTCTTGATCTTATCCGGTGAGCACGCTTTGTGATTCTGGAGTTTTCCTGGCAGAGCTCCACTTCCTTCTCGGTGTAATCATAGTCCAGCGGGCCCGTCTCAGTCCGGATCTCCTCGGCTTGCGCCATGGCCTCGAATTGGTCGCGCAGGTTGTCGTTATACTGGAAGGTTTCGCGGGCCTTCCGCTCGGGCTCAATCCGCGCTGCTTCCTCATCAGAACCGACTTCCTCTACACATGCATCCTCCAAAAACTGGTTTTCTTTGGGGACCACCATACGTCGGCGGTATTCTTCCCATTCTTGTAGTTTTTCCCGGAGTGTGCATGCCAGAGTGCCATCGGGCTTCCGAACAGGAGCAGAAGCGTTCGACCGCCGAACCCCGCCCAAACGCTTTGACAGCTTCCAGTACGTGGCCATGGTAGCGCTCCTGAAGTTGGCAGCGGTGTCATTCTGGACCCGCTTCCACGCTTGCTCCTTCTTCTCCTTGCATAACCTTCTGACCGCCTTCCTCGCTTCTTTATATCTTTGCCAGGCCTCTCGGTTGGCCTCATTCCTTCGCCAGAGGCCGTATGCCTCTCTCCGTCGCGCAATCGCTTCCCTAAGACTCTCATCAAACCATGCATTAGTAAACCCTGGCCTAATCACCCGAACTCCCAAGACCTTCACGGCTGCGCCCGTGAAAGCTCGGACCACTAAGCTAGCGACCCTATCTACCTCCTGCTGAAGCTCATCCGGGTCCTCCACTGCTGATAGATCTGGGAGGCCATCTGGCAACAGCCCCGATATACCAGCTGCAAAGGTCTCGTCGTACTTCAACCTAAGCTTAGACAGCTCACTCTCCTTACCCTCAACTACCCTGCCTATCAAGCGCTCTGCCTTGAATGCTTTGTACCTCTTTACCTGCTTTTTGGGGGTGGCTGTCCCCCCCAGACCAGTTCCGCCCACACAGCTTTGTGGTCGGTATCAAGGTCTACCTCGTCGACGCCGAAGCTTGCCTCCTCCGCCAGCTCGGAAGAGACGCAGATGTAATCCAGTAGATGCTTTCGTCCACCTACATTTTCCTGCCTAGACCACCAATATTTGTCCCCCCGTGGTTGCGAAAACCCACTGAGATTGCGCAACCCCGTGGCAACAAGCATCGCAGCCAGCAACTCACCATTCTCACTCCTAACCCCTCTACCCCTCCCATCTAATATCTCGCCAAAGAGGCCCACCACTCCCTCCTCCCGCGCTATTCTGGCGGGCCCCAGCTTAGCATTAGCATCACCAACCGTAACCACATGACCTTTGGTGGCGAAGTAGGAGACGGCCGCCTGCCACGCCTCATAGGCTGCAATAGATTCCTCTCGTTGATTTTCTTGGGGGAAGTAGCCGTTGCCGACGAACACATCCGACGCCGTCGCGCTCCCAGACGACAGCCTCACCCACAATTGCTGTGGGTGTGGAACAGGCGCCTGTACAATGGTAGCGCACGGTGCCAGATAGTTGGCCACCAACGTCAAGACTCCCCCCAAGAGACGCGAGCCCGCACCAGTGGCAGCCGCTTTGCCGAGGACTGCGAAGCCGTCGACTTGGAGCTTCTCCACCTTCTGCGAGGATAGGTTGTGCTCCTGGACTCCGACGATCACCCAGCCTCGCTCCTTGTAGTGCTCCGGCCATTCCCCAAAGCCTGGGCTATCCGCACCCACTTTGCCTTGCCAATTATGTGAGGCCACCCTCAGTGGGAAGCCTTTTACAAATTGGGAAGAACGAAGCTGATGCCGATGCCTGCGCTTCGGTTGAGCCCGCCTGGAGCCCTCCGCCACCCTCCACGGCCCATCCTGCACCCTCCGCCCCAGCTCCTCCAGCTCCCGCATCCCGCCCCACTCCGCCAAGGGAGATTCACCGCTTGAGGCTTCGCCCTGGGGCTCGTCGACTTCCACGTCGAGCACCCAGTAGCCAAATCCCTGCTTGCGAAGCTCCCTCTGCATCTCTACATACTGGGCACCCCCCCGTGCAGCCCGCTGCTTCTCTCTTTCCCGGAAAGTCCTACCCGTCGCAACGTGAACCTTTCCCGTGAAGAACTTACGCTCCCGCAGCAGCCGCACCATCTTCTCCGCCTCCTCACAAGACGCACATTTAATCCGCAAATGTCGCCCACTACCTCTGCCCGCGAATTCCACCTCGACTTCCCCGAGACCGAGAATTCGGAGCTCTCGCGCCATGACCACTGTCTGAGAGACATGCGATAGCCCCCATACTATGCAACATCTCTTATCCAGCTCATTTCGTACCTTCCTCCGCCACCTCCTCGGTGGCGGTACCGCTTGCCACACGCCGTGACCAGACCTTTCCGGACGTGACTTCTCTTCCGAGGTTGGGGAGGGTGATCGAGATGCAGCAGGATTGCTGGCTCTACGTGATTCAGGTTGCCCGTCAGGTACGCGAGCACTCGACCACCCCACCCCGGCCGAGTAGCCATCGCCACCCGCAGGCGCACTCCCACGGGGAACGTCTAAACCTGAAGGATTACCGCCTTGACCCATAGGGCCAGCACTAGCGGCCGCGCTCTTCGCATAAGAACCTGACATAAGTGCTATGGGACCCCGGTGCCGCATTGATCGAGTTGTAAACTCGATAAATGAGGACCCAGGTGGGGTTATTTAAAGCTCAACCCTTAAAAAGGATACGTGTACGTATGTATAGGAATACACACAAACACTCACCTGCATCCGTAACCAGGCACGAGGCAGACCCGCTGTGCATCATCGAGGTAGGTGTCGTGGCAAACCACCCTGCGTCCGATAAACGCTGCAAGTGAGTCATCTACCGAGAGCACAGAGTGACAGGCCCGTGCACGTGTACCCACCACCCCATAACCCTCCGCCAGAGCAACCCCATGGCATCCGCAGGATGAGCACGAATAGTGCTGAGAGAGAGGGTGAGCCAGGAGCCCCGCTCCGGTCCGTCGTTACTTTGGTCATTTAGTCGTTTCAAGGCTTGTGGTAAGGTGTAGGGCCTCTCGCCTTCGTACAAACTCCGACCGACAGTAGTTTGGTTGACCATCCTTCGCGGTGACCCTCTGAACACAACCCCCTCCCCCAGTGCCCACCCCTTGTGATTCCAGAGGCCACCCCGAGCCAAGAGCGAGTATGATGAGCAACTCACATGAGTTACTCTCAGTAATTGGGACCCGTCTCATAAATCAATGG
Source organism: Paulinella micropora (assembly GCA_019918135.1). NCBI lineage: Eukaryota > Cercozoa > Imbricatea > Euglyphida > Paulinellidae > Paulinella > Paulinella micropora. Next base: position 148,026 of record WBZZ01005543.1, read on the forward strand.
AAAGCTTATCGTGCGCCCCTCATAGGCTCAGCCCGCAGGCCTCGCCCAAAGCAAAGCAAAGCAAAGCAACAACAACAAAAAAAAAAAAAAAAAAAAAAAAAAAAAAAAAAAAAAAAAAAAAAAAAAAAAAAAAAAAAAAAAAAAAAAAAAGAGAGAGAGAGAGAGAGAGAGAGAGCGAGCGAGAGCGAGGCCGCCGTGGCTCGCCCGCAATCCAGCTGGGTGCACCTCGTCACAACCACTCATCGGCGTGAGCTCATAGCTGTGTGCGACATAGGTACAAGAGCAAGAGGAGAAACAGTGTGCCAGCGTGGATGTGTGGGTGAGGCAGTGCGGTGAGGCAAAGCAGCGATGCCAGTCGAATCCCTGGAGACGGAACCTAGCATCAAAAACATCGTATAAGTCTACCCCAGGCCTCCATCCACCGAGTGGTGAGCTCGATAAAAGAAGACCCGAGTGGGGTTATTTAAAGCTCAACCCTTAAAAAAGCATAAACATGTACGCCGCCAGGAACCCAACAACAATAACATAGCAGCCAGGAACCCAACAACAATAACATAGCAGCCAGGAACCCAACAACAATAACATAGCAGCCAGGAACCCAACAACAATAACATAGCAGCCAGGAACCCAACAACAATAACATAGCAGCCAGGAACCCAACAACAATAACATAGCTTCCGTAACCAGCCTTCAGGAACCCGCCTCAGTTACCCGCCCCCGTAACCAGGCCAGAGACGTGACGTACTATGCATCATTGAGGTGTCGTGGCAAGCCACCCTGCGTCCGATAGAAGCTACAAAAGAGTCATCTACCGAGAACACTAAGTGACAGGCCCGGTCACATGCACCCAACACGTCCCGACCCTCCGCCAGAGCATCCCCATGGCATCCGCAAAGTGAGCACGAGGGGTTCTGGGAGAGAGGGTGAGTCAGGAGCCCCGCGTCCAGGCAGTCGCTACTGTGGCAGTTGAGTGATTTCAAGGCTTGTGGAAATGTGTGGAGCCTGTCGCCTTCATTCCCACTCATACCGACAGTAGTTTAGTTAACCAACCTGTCCAGTGACCCACTGAGCCCAACCCCCTCCCTCAGATAACCCCCACCCCCGCACCCCGAGTGATACCAGAGGCCACCCCGAGCCAAGAGCCGTGAGCGTGGTGAGAGAGCTTCTCTCAGTAAAAGTTTCCGTCTCATGAATCAGTGGAGCACTGATTATGTACCCCTCATAACAAGCTGCCAACGGCCCCAACCCCGCCGTGTGGCGGTGACACCCAACCATGTATTGGTGCCCCCAAAATAATAATAATAATAATAATAATAATAATAATAATAATACTATATCTGAGGCGTACTGATGCAGCTAATGGCATATCCTCAACGGACATAAGCCTCCAATACCCTTGTTCGAGGTCCTCCACCCCCCCGTGTCAGTCTCTCGCCTGATGATCGGGGCCACCGATGGAGCTCCTGAGGGCAAGACTGCACTAAGCCGAGGTTATTCCGCAGTCCCAGCAACCTCTTGCAAGACGTCACCGAATGTGCAAGTGCATACACCAAGCGCGGTTGCTAGAGCTGCCTCGAAACCCCACCCATAACAATCTGGTGTCTGCTGGGTCCTGGGCTATCAACCAGCATATGCGGAGTTTAAGATCTTTTACGCGCGCAACGACCCTCCTCCCCAGCATCTACCACCAAAGGGTTATGAGTTGGCGTCACAGTTTAACGCCTTGAGGCCATTGGGCTGGAACCATCGGGATTTCCCTCAAATATGTCACAGTCAACACTCCAAGGCAGATTTAATAATAATAATAATAATAATAATAATAATAGTGCTTCTCTGTCAATGGCTGATGCATTTCTGCACATGCGCCTCCATCGTCTCACCCATGAGGGGAGTACGAAGAATTGACGATAGGCTCTAATGACACCCCCGCAAGGGCAGTTCCAACACTTCCAGACGGACCGGTATGTTCAATGAAAATACTGGTCCAGACGGACCGGTATGTTCAATGAAAATACTGGTGGCACCGACGGGAATCGAACTGGCGACAGGGCCCAAATGGTAAAACTTGACCACTGGGCTATCACGGTGTCCAAAATAATAATAATAATAATAATAATAATAATAATAATAATAATAATAATAATAATCATAATCATAATAATAATAATAATAATAATAATAATAATAATAATAATAATAATAATAATAATAAGAATAATAATAATAATAATAGTGCTTCTCTGTCAATGGCTGATGCCAATCTGCACATGCGCCTCCATCGTCTCACCCGTGAGGGGAGTACGAAGAATTGACGATAGGCTCTAATGACACCCCCGCACGGGCAGTTCCAACACTTCCAGACGGGCCGGTATGTTCAATGAAGATACTGGTGGCAACGACGGGAATCGAACTGGCGACAGGGCAATAATAATAATAATGATAATAATAATAATAATAATAATAATAATAATAATAATAATAATAATAATAATAGTTATAATAGTAATAATAATAATAATAATAACATAATAATACTAATAATAATAATAATAATAATAATAATAGTAATAATAATAATAATATTATTATAATAATAATAATAATAATAGTAATAATAATCATAGGCTTCCTCAGACTATAGCATCAGATCCAGATCCTGGACATGTGCCTCCATTGGGTCACCGGGGTCAGCCGATCCCAACGCATTGTCAGAACACCAAACAGACATAGCAGCAACAGCAACAGCAGGGGCAGATGGGGGCTGTGAAGTGCATGAAGAGCTAGATGCGAGGGTGTTAGCTGAAGAGAAGAACTCGGAGACACTACGCTGCGCTCCCGAACCCCTCTCTCTAGCCAGGACGTCCACATTGCGCGGACGGCCGCGCCGCGCAACATCAACGTCACTTGGGGCAGAGGGTGGGACAGAAGCTGATGGAACCTCAGTGAGGTCAATCACCTCCTCGCCCCCATCCTCCACCCCAAGCTCCTCCCTTTTACCCTCCCTAGCAGACCAACACTCAGACACATATGATCCAAACAACACATCCAACTTTGGAGGGGGACGCAACGCTGTAACCCCTAACAACGCAGCAAGCCTAAAGTTACTGCGGAAGCGCGACTTCCCCTGAAAAAACTTACAAAACAATCGTGATTGATCCACAGGCGACATATCATCCCAACCCTGCCGCACAGAGCCCTCCCGCTCCCGCCCAAGCAACACATCCTCCACCACAACCTCACCACCTACGACCTCACCACCCTCCTCACTCCCTCCATCCCCCTCAGCACCCCCCACAGCCATGCCACCGAGCCTCTGCATACTCAGCAACAGCTGCTTACGTCTCCCCTCATGCATGGGGCAATCCCATAAGAAGTGCGCAAGGGACTCATTGACATCATCATGACAACAGAAGCAGCGAGGGGACATGCCACTGACCAACTTGCTGCGGTACAACCGAAGGCGGTTGTTGCAGCTGAGCAACCTTCTCCGAAGCAGATTATAATGCGCATCATCAAGGGCTACCCATCTTGGGAACTCCTTAGTTCCAAAGACTTGTCTTAGGATGACTCGCAGGCCATCAGTAAGATCGCTGCCTGCCTCTCGCTTGTCCTGCATCAGTTGCTGCACCATCTTGACGTCCTGCTGAAGGGCCCACTTGTCCACAGTCGAACTCCAACCCTCGAGGTCCTTCTCTGAGCTATTTAGGAGCTCCTGAAGCCCTTGTTGTAGATCCATTGAGTCCCTGATAGCGCCTTCGGCCTCCGCAGTCCAGTCGGATTTGACTTGAGATGCGATGACAGGAAATCGCTTCTCCGGTAGAACACGCAGCCGTCCATAGAACTTCAGTTGCGCCGCCCGCCGCAAACGCTCCGCACTCAAAGAGCGCGCCAGAAAGAGTGTAATCCACTTGCTTGTCTTAGGGCTGATGCCGAGAATCATCCTCATGGGGCGCAGCATTGCTGCCTCCAGCTTGGTGAGCTGCGATACGGGGGCACGCCAGACATCGAAGGCGTACTTCAGCTTGGCCCCCACAAGTTGATTCCAGCACATGAGACGATACCTAGCTTGTATCTCACATGCACACCACAGAGAGTACCAACCTGCGGTGGCGACTTCAGTGACACGCGTAGCCCGCAGGGCCTGCTCCTTCCACTTCAGGTCGTCGGTGATAACCACTCCCAGGTACTTGTACTGACTGGTGACACAAAGCTTCTGGCCGCGAAACCACACCACGGGCTCACCTCGCTCCCTGATACTTGGTCGTTTCGCCTTGCTCGACGTGTAAATGGGCATGATTTCCGTCTTGCCGGGCTTCAAGTTGACTTCCAGCCGATAATCTTCCGCGAACTTGGCCACAACATTGACCATCTTCTGGAGCTCGGTGCGACTGTGAGCGATGAGGGCCACGTCGTCCGCGTATAGAAGTGCCTTGATGTCGTTCAGCCGCTTCACATCCGTGATCTTGAGGGCACTCGCCAGCCGATCACACAGCTCATCCATAAAGACGTTGAAGAGTGTGGGAGAGAGAGGGGACCCCTGTTGGACGCCTACACCCTCCAGTACTTCGGGGGTGAGTGCTCCATCAACTAGCACTTGCGACGAAGTCTGCTCGTAGCACCTGCGTAGCGTGCGCCAGAACTTGCCCCTTACACCCAGCTTCCAGAGCCTCTCAAATAGACCATCTCTCCAAACAGACGGGAAAGCCTTGCGTAGATCGACGAACAGGACATACGACTCCCGCTTCTGCTGCTGACGCCCCTTCAACCTCTGCCAAAGGGTAAAGACCTGATCCGTAGTGCGACGCCCCGGGCGGAAGCCTCCCTGCTCTGGACGTAGCTTATCCGGGCCATCCACGAAGAGCGTTAGACGAGTAGCTAATAAGGACAGATACAGCTTACCAAGGCAACTAATAATCGAGATATCCCTCCAGTTGTCAGGATCCGTAGGATCCCCACCCTTGGGGATATTGACGATGATTCCCTTGCCCCAAGCTTTTGGAGTCCTCTCGGCTTCTCGAATCCAGTTGAAGTACTGCGTTAAGTAGCCATTGATGTAGGCGCCGCCATACTTGAGCATCTCGTTCTTGACTTTGTCCTCGCCACAAGCTTTGTGGTTATTCAGGGCACGTTGCCTTGCAAGGACCTCCTCTTGCGTGAACGGCTTGTCCAGCTCTTCGCAAGTGTCTTCACCTACTTCGTGCTCCTTCATAGCCCGGGCCACCTCATCTCTGAAGCGATCGTTCCAGTGGAACTGCCGCTTAGCTTCGGCTTCCTCCCACTCCAACGAGCCTGCTTCTGCACAGCACTCCACCACAACAGCCGCACTTGCCGGATTTTCCCGTGGCTTCACCGAATTTTTCCGAAATTCCTCCCACCGAGCGACCTTTTCCTGCAGCGTACACGCCAGTGAGCCATCCTCCCTTTGCACCGGCGCGGAGACCTTCGTTCTGCGTGCCCCGCCAAGCCGCTTCGCGAGTAGCGAAAAGCGCTTTGAGGATTGCTCGCGTTGACATTTGACCGCTTCTTCCTGCACTTGCTTGAAGGAGGCGGACTTCTTGGCCCGAGTTGCCTTCCGAATTTGCTTGCGGAGACGTAGCCAATTCAGACGGGCTTCCGCATTCGATTCATCCCTCCTGTATGCTGCGTAGGCCTCCCGGCGCTGCTGAATGAGCTCCTTTAGCTCCCCGTCAAACCAATTGTTGGTGAAACGGGGTCGTATACATCTGGAGCCAAGGACCCGGTGCGCCGCCATTCGGAAGGACTGCGCCACTCGCTCGGTGACGTCATCTACCACCCGTTGGCTGTCGGCACCACCCGATAGGTCAAGCTCAGGCAGCTGATGTACTCCAAGCTTCTGTAGGCAATGCTGGAATACGTCATCGAACTTGTCGCGTAGATAATCCAGCGCTTGCTTCGCAGCGTGATCATTACCCGAGACACCAGCACCAATAAGCTTATCAACACGAAAGGACCTGTAAGGTTTCGCAGCCCGCTTTGGCCGGCGCTGGCCGCTCCACGTCAGTTCGGCCCATACTGCCTTGTGGTCCGTATCAAGATCATCTTCGCATACTCCGAACTTTGCTCCAGATGCCAAGCCAGGCGACGCGCAGATGTAATCGAGGAGGTGCTTGCCTGTGCCCATGCCGCGCTGCTCACGCCGGGACCACCAGTAGGACCCTTTCACTGGGCACGAGAAGCCGCTCAGATTTCGCAGTCCCGAAGCGACGAGGACAGCCGCGAGTCTCTTGCCATTCTCCGAACGTACCGGTGCTCCCTTATGATCGACCTCCCCGTGCTGACCGACGATGCCCTCCTCTTTTCGGCTGCATGCCGGCCCGAGCTTCGCGTTGGCATCCGCCACCGTGACCACAAGACCTTTGGCTCCAAAAAAAGCTATAGCTGCCTGCCAGGCCGCATACGCCTCTGACGACTCTTCTTCCTGCGTTTCCTGGGGAAAGTAGCCGTTGCCCACATAGATATCGTGAGCGCCGGTAACACCCGAGGCGATACGCAGCCACACTTGCTGCCGGTGGTCGACGGGGGCTGACACCAGGTTGCAATACGGACCAAGGAAGTTAGCCACCGCGAATAGAACCCCACCCTTGCAGCGATTTTTCTCGCTGACCTCCGCAGGTTTTCCAAAAATCCGGAATCCATCCAGGCTGCATTTGGAAAGTTGCTTCTTGCCCATGCGGTGCTCCTGAGCCCCGATGACTAGCCAGCCCTCGTGCTTGTAGAATGATGCCCATTCCGCCGTGGCTACGTTGTCGTATCCCGTTTTACCCTGCCAGTTGTGACTCGCGACGAGTAGCTTGAAGCCGGTATCGAACTGCTTGGAGCGGTGCTTCTTGGCTCGTTTCCGGACCCGACGGCCGCGCTTGGCTTCCGCCCTCGTGCTGCCCCCCTCTGCAGGTGCTTGCGCAGGTTGGTCCCCCACTGCACTGGCCGCCGAATGCAGGGGCACCACATGCACATCAGCACACTCAGACACACACTTAGGTGCATCGGCAGCCAATTCCGAAGACACCACCTGCACATCATCGACACATTCTTCATGCAGAGGCAAGACGCGATATCCCGTCGCAGCTTCCTCCTTCCGGACCGCCGCTTCCCCACGCAGATGGATGCGAATAAGCCTTCGGACACGTTCCCTGTTTCTGAACCTGCGCCCAAGGGCCACATTGACCCCTCTGCCGAAGAATTTGAGATGTTTGAGTTGCTGCAACGCCGTCTGCCTGCTGTCATCGTCCTCGTAGACCAGCTCCAGGTGACGAAACATTCGCTGGCCTTGCCACTCCATTACCGGGACCACCAGACCAAGACCGCTCATTTTGGAGGCGATCTCCTGTAGATTGGCGCGTTCTGAGAGCCCCCAGACAATCAGATTACGCCCGTCCTTGTCGTACCGATCTACCCGCCGGTACCGTCGAGGCGGCGGTGCCATCTGCCATATAGCGCCGCTCGCCTTATGTTGAAGCGCCGACCCGTGTGCCAGGTTTGGGGAGGAAGGATGAGGCGCAGCTAAGATAGCCTCTCCACGTGGTTCAGGAATTCCGTCATATACGCGAGCCCTCATCCTCCCATCCTGGGACATCGGGCCAGAGCCAGTCGAAGAGGCATTCCCACGGGGATTGTCCAGGTCTTCGGCGATTCTACCTTGTCCCATAAGGGCCACAGTGGTAGCTCCGTGCTTCGCGTATTTGTAATCCATTGAGAGTAGTAGACGGCCAATGTCGCTGGCCATCACCGCCGCGCCTCTTTACGCCGAGGAAAGCGCCCGTCCATGCAAATAGCATCGGCGGTATCTGCAACACACACTACACGCATTTCCGCCGGTGTCACTGGACGCTGCCGCGTCGCTTCGTGCCCTTCGGCGCCCGCCAGCACCCCCAGCGTCGCCAGAACCTGCCTCACGCACTACACACACTCTCCATCGCATCGCCAACGCCTCTACTCTCATGCCTTATGGACTTTCAGCTGCTCCTAACAATACACATCATGAGGTACGGGTGTCCCCGAGTGGAGCCAGATCGGACGGCGTGCCGCTGAAACTCCTTCCCCCACGTGGGTATAGAAGGCGCGAACCTAGCGGTACCTATAGGGTCTTACAGACAAGTATAGTAATCCCAGCCGAAGCTGCTCAGTTAGAATGCAACGGTGGAGGGTGTGAATGCATGGGGCAAGGCACGGCAACGCAGCAAGGCACTGGCAAGGCATTGGGACCGACTGAAGCCCCTCTCCAACGTGCGCTCATCATGTGTTCCAGTTAGGCAACCCCGAAGAAGCGAAGATAGGGAGGAGACAAAACCCAAATAGGATGAAGATAGGATTAACATGAAGCCGAAATGGAGCCGAGTTGGAACAGGTCAACTCAGCCCCATCTCGGCTCAATGTGAATCCTATCTTCAACCCATCTCGGTACTGTTTCCTCCGAATGCTCACCTCAACAAGATCACCAAACCGGAACTGGAAGCCCCCAGGCATTTACTCGGCAGGAAATTCGGCGAAAACGGGCTAACCAGGAAACCAGACCCAAACCAACAGCCAAGAAAAACGAGCCAACCAACAATCCAACAGACAACCCCACAACCTGCCTGGCCGAACCCCTACCGAGTAAATGCCCAGTTGAGAGTTGCGCTTGTCCCGGTGACCGCCCTCCCCAAGCGGTCACCTTCGTGGGGAGAGGCCCAACCACCTCCTCTTCCCATGGAGTGCCATCTTGTGCACCCCTCCAGAATAATAATAATAATAATAATAATAATAATAATAATAATAATAATAATAATAATAATTAATAATAATAATAGTGCTTCTCTGTCAATGGCTGATGCATTTCTGCACATGCGCCTCCATCGTCTCACCCGTGAGGGGAGTACGAAGAATTGACGATAGGCTCTAATGACACCCCCGCACGGGCAGTTCCAACACTTCCAGACGGACCGGTATGTTCAATAAAAATACTGGTGGCACCGACGGGAATCGAACTGGCGACAGGGCCCAGATGGTAGAACTTGACCACTGGGCTATCACGGTGTCCATAATAATAATAATAATAATAATAATAATAATAATAATAATAATAATAATAATAATAATAATAATAATAACAGTAACAACAATAATAATAATAATAATAAGAATAGTAATGATAATATGTATGTATGTACATATGTACATTATGTATGTATGTATGTATGTATGTATGCACGTATGTATGTATGTATGTATGTATGTATGTATGTATGTATGTATGTATGCAGACGTGGGGTTCGTTGGTACCGAAACGCTGGAGCGCATGGCTTTTGAAGCAATTTGGCAGGTGACTAATCTACTTAGAGAAGTTCCTTGTCCTTAACCACAATCAGCAATCATTTCAAACTCTTTGTTCTCAGCCAGTTCTGATCTTGAGGGCTTGTGTAGTGGCTCATTTAAAAGCTCTCATCAAGAGCTTTCTAATGAGCCATAACACAGGATGTAGATACAAATATTGACTGAGATCAAAGCGCTTGAAGTCATTGTTCGTTGTACTTAAGAAATAGGAACTTCTCTAACTTGCTCAAGCCGTTTGTCGCATCCGTCTGTATGTGCTGGCATGGATTCGTAAACTAACCTGAGAATTTTGCTCGCACCACCTAGATTTCTGGGTTTCTGGTGCCACTTTCTGGGTGTTTTGCGGGCCTGAAAAGCCCGGTCTGCGGTGGCAGGTGGCGCTTTCACACCCGAGGCCCGAACTTCGGGGTGGTGCAGAATGAGGCTCAACGTTTGTGCACTTCTGCGATTGTTGTTGTTATTGTTTTTTTTTTTTTTTTTTTTTTTTTTTTTTGTTTTTTGTTTTTTTTTGTTTTTGTTTTGTTTGTTTGTTTGTGTGTGTGTGTGTGTGTGTGTCAAATTAGATCGAGACATGGCATATTATCAACCGTCGATTTCATGCGGGCTTTCTCCAGATTTCCAGTACAGACTTGTACCCGCAATGGTAAGTGTGAGTGGATATTCCTAGCATCAGCTATAGCTGATGATAGCTTGGCTTGGAGCGCTTGATTTTCAGCTCATCCTGAATTGTGTAGCTCGTTTGAAAAAGCTCTAGATTTTGATCAGAGCTGTCTAATGACAGTTGTTCTACACCAGCCAGATTTTTCGGGTTTCTGGTGCCACTTTCTGCTCTATACCAGCCAGATTTTTTGGATTTCTGGTGCCACTTTCTGCGTTTGCTTCCTGACCAGCCTGGCCTGTGGTGGTACTTTTGCACCCGAAACCCGGAATTCTGAGTGGTAGAATGAGAAGTTCCTTGTCCTTAACCACAATGAGCAATGATTTCAAACTCTTCGTTCTCAGCCGGTTCTGAACTTGAGGGCGTATGTAGTGGCTCGTTTGAAAGCTCTCATCAAGAGCTTTCTAATGAGCCATAATACAGGCTGTAGATGCAAAGATTGACTGAGATCGAAGCGCTTGAAGTTATTGTTCGTCGTGCTTAAGAAATAAGGAACTTCTCATGGACCTGAATCATGATATGGCTGAAAATGAAGCGCTTGACGTCGATTGTTCATTGTATTTACACACGAAGCACTAAGAAGTTATCGTATCTTTGCGTTGCTTTAGTAGTAGTAGTAGTAGTAGTAGTAGTAGTAGTAGTAGTAGTAGTAGTAGTAGTAGTAGTAGTAGTAGGTAGTAGGTAGTAGGTAGTAGGTAGTAGTAGTCCTAGTATAGTAGTAGTAGTTAGTAGTCGTAGTAGTAGTAGTAGTAGTAGTAGTAGTAGTAGTAGTAGTAGTAGTAGTAGTTGCAGTAGTAGTACTGGTAGTAGTAGTAGTAGTAGTAGTAGTAGTAGTAGTAGTAGTAGTAGTAGTAGTAGTAGTAGTAGGTAGTAGGTAGTAGGTAGTAGGTAGTAGGTAGTAGGTAGTAGGTAGTAGGTAGTAGGTAGTAGTAGTTGTACTAGTAGTACTAGTAGTAGTACTAGTAGTAGTACTAGTAGTAGTAGTAGTAGTAGTAGATAGTAGTAGTAGTAGCAGTAGTTAGTAGTTAGTAGTAGTAGTAGTAGTAGGTAGTAGTAGTATAAGTAGTGGAAGTTAATTTATTTACCTATGTATGTATGTATGTATGTATGTATGTATGTATGTATCTATGTATGTATGTATGTAAGTATGTATGCATGTATGTATGTATGTATGTATGTATGTAATATAGGGTGTTCTCTGTCCTTCCCCACGTTGCGCAGGTCTGTATGTATGTATGTATGTATGTATGTATCTATGTATGTATCTATGTATGTATGTATGTATGTATGTATGTATGTATGTATGTATGTTATGTATCCAGGAAATCACGAGCCAAGTACAAATCCCCTTGAAGTCTATACAGGTAATAATCTCAGTAGTCATTCTACACTACCCAGATTTCCCGGTTTTCTGGTGCCACTTTCTGGCTTGGCTTTCTGAAAGCCTGGTCTGTGGTGACACTTTTACACACCAGAAACCCGGAAATCTGAGTGGTGTAGAACGGGCCTTAGTCTTAGTCCTATTTCTAGTCCTTATCAAAGTCATGGTCGTAGTCGCAGTCGATCATCAGCCAAGGTAAGGTAAGGTAAGGTAAGGCAAGGTAAGGTAAGGTTAGGTAAGGTTAGGTAAGGTAAGGTAAGGCAAGGTAAGGTAAGATAAGGTAAGGTAAGGTAAGGTAAGGTAAGGTAAGGTAAGGTAAGGTAAGGTATTAAGGTATTAAGGTAAGGTAAGGTAAGGTAAGGTAAGGTAAGAGGTACACAGACCCTGCAAGGCCAACAAGGTCCTTCAAACAGAAGCAGCGTAAACCTCCTAGTTTCTTTTTTTTTTTTTTTTTTTTTTTAATTATTATTTTTTTCAATATTTATTTATTTACTTATTTATTTATTTATTTATTTATTTATTTATTTATTTATTTATTTATTTATTTATTTATTTATTTATTTATTTATTTATTTATTTATTTATTTATTTATTTATTTATTTGTT
>WBZZ01005543.1:165000-167500 GCA_019918135.1 Paulinella micropora
GGGTTGCGCGAAGTGCACCGCAAACCATCCTTTCAGGTGTTGGCGCAGCCCCTAGTTATTATTATTATTATTATTATTATTATTATTATTATTATTATTATTATTATTATTATTATTATTATTATTATTCAGCCCAATGGCCTCAAGGCGTTAAACTGTGACGCCAACTCATAACCCTTTGGTGGTAGATGCTGGGGAGGAGGGTCGTTGCGCGCGTAAAAGATCTTAAACTCCGCATATGCTGGTTGATAGCCCAGGACCCAGCAGACACCAGATTGTTGTGGGTGGGGTTTCGAGGCAGCTCTAGCACCCGCGCTTGGTGTATGCACTTGCACATTCGGTGACGTCTTGCAAGAGGTTGCTGGGACTGCGGAATAACCTCGGCTTAGTGCAGTCTTGCCCTCAGGAGCTCCATCGGTGGCCCCGATCATCAGGCGAGAGACTGACACGGGGGGGTGGAGGACCTCGAACAAGGGTATTGGATGCTTATGTCCGTTGAGGATATGCCATTAGCTGCATCAGTACGCCTCAGATATGGTAAATCTGCCTTGGAGTGTTGACTGTGACATATTTGAGGGAAATCCCGATGAAAAAACCTAGTCACACTTGCTAAACAGAGTTCCAGCCCAATGGCCTCAAGGCGTTAAACTGTGACGCCAACTCATAACCCTTTGGTGGTAGATGCTGGGGAGGAGGGTCGTTGCGCGCGTAAAAGATCTTAAACTCCGCATATGCTGGTTGATAGCCCAGGACCCAGCAGACACCAGATTGTTATGGGTGGGGTTTCGAGGCAGCTCTAGCAACCGCGCTTGGTGTATGCACTTGCACATTCGGTGACGTCTTGCAAGAGGTTGCTGGGACTGCGGAATAACCTCGGCTTAGTGCAGTCTTGCCCTCAGGAGCTCCATCGGTGGCCCCGATCATCAGGCGAGAGACTGACACGGGGGGGTGGAGGACCTCGAACAAGGGTATTGGAGGCTTATGTCCGTTGAGGATATGCCATTAGCTGCATCAGTACGCCTCAGATATGGTATTATTATTATTATTATTATTATTATTGAACAAGGGCATGGAGGCTCATGTCCGGAAACGGACCGTGCCATCAGCTGCATCAGTATGGCTTAGAGGAAGTATATCTTTCTTCTCGGAGTGTTGACTGTGATATATTTGAGGGTAACACCTGATGATAAAAACTTAGTCACGCTTGTTTATCAGAGCTCCAGCCCAATGGCCTTACGGCATTAAACTGTGATGCCAACTCAAAACCATTTGGTGGATGATGCTGGGGAGGAGGGTCGTTGGGCGCCTGTCGAAGATCTTAAACTCCGCTATGCCGGTTGATAGCCCGTGGACCCAGCGGATACCGAATTGTCATGGGTGGGGTTTTGAGGTAGTTCTAGCAACCATGCTTGGTGTACGCACTTGCACATGCGGCAACGTTTTGCAAGAGGTTGTTGGGACTGCGGAATAACCTCGGCTTAGTGTAGTCTTGCCCTCAGGAGCTCCATCGGTGGCCCCTATAATCAGTCGAGAGACTGACTAGGTGGGGATGGAGCACCTCAAACAAGGGCATGAGCCTCAGCTGCATCAGTATGCCTTAGTCGTGACTGTGATATATTTGAGGGTAGCACCTGATGATAGCCCAATGGCCTTACTGCGTTAAACTGTGATGCCTGGTGGATGATGCTGGGGAGGAGGGTCGTTGGGCGCCTGTCGAAGATCTTAAACTCCGCTATGCCGGTTGATAGCCCGTGGACCCAGCGGATACCAAATTGTTATGGGTGGGGTTTTGAGTAGTTCTAGCAACCATGCTTGGTGTACGCACTTGCACATGCGGCAACGTTTTGCAAGAGGTTGTTGGGACTGCGGAATAACCTCGGTTTAGTGTAGTCTTGCCCTCAGGAGCTCCATCGGTGGCCCCTATAATCAGTCGAGAGACTGACTAGGTGGGGATGGAGAACCTCGAGCAAGGGCATGGAGGCTCATGTCCGGAAACGGATCGTGCCATCAGCTGCATCAGTATGCCTTAGAGGAAGTATATTATTATTATTATTATTATTATTATTATTATTATTATTATTATTATTATTATTATTATTGTTATTATTATTATTATTATTATTATTATTATTAGTATTATTATTATTATTATTATCCCTGAAAGGTGTTGGTCAAGGGGGTGGGGGTTTTGGGGGAAGGGGTAAAATGAAAATTGTGCACCCCCCCCCCCACCCCCCCGTCCACCCCCCCATCTTTTCCGACCCCTGTCGCAATAAATCATGGTTTGTGGGAACGAGGAGGAGTTGGGAGCTCATATTTGCAGGGTGGCTAGCCCCAGAATCGATGTTGATGCTGATATGATTTTTTTTTGGAATTCACGCAAATATTTGCGTTAGGGCAGTGTCCTGAATGCCAAAATTCCTTGCTTTTTTGGCCATTTTTTGCACCCCCCATCGGAATAAATCATGGTTTGTGGGAACGAGGAAGAGTTGGGAGCTCA
>WBZZ01005543.1:190000-192500 GCA_019918135.1 Paulinella micropora
TCAGTTACATACATACATGAATATGATGTAATGTAATGTAATGTAATGTAATGTAATGTAATGTAATGTAATGTAAATGTAATGTAATGTAAATGTAATGTAATGTAATGTAATGTAATGTAATATATATTGCAAGGTGGACCCGCCTTTCTACCTTTTGTATGTAATGTAATGTTATGTAATGTAATGTAATGTAATGTAATGTAATGTAATATAATATATTTTGCAAGGTGGACCTGCCTTTCTACCTGCAACGAAGCCCACAGATTACATTACCTTACATTATATTCATGTATATATGTAACTGATGTAACTATGTATGTATCTATGTATGTAGTATGTCTGTAACATTACATTACATTACATCGCATTGGATTGCATGCATACATACATCATACATACATACATACATACATACATACATACATTGATGTAATGTAACATATATTGCAAGGTGGACCCGCCTTTCTACCTTCAACGAAAACTACAGATGAAGGTGAAACATACTTTGTCTGTATGCATGTATGTATGTATGTATGATTTTTTCTTTTTTTTTCTCTCATGGGTCTGTCTGTCTGTCTTCTGTCTGTCTGTCTAGAATCAGCCGTACTTGACCTACGTTAATACCTGTGAGATCTCCAAAGTGTTGGTACCACTCGTGTTCATCCTCTACGCCTTCCTCTTGATCTTTCAATCAGTTCTCGCTTACCGGGTTCGCAGGTCGGTCTGCCTGCCTCTTATGATCAACATTACCTACCTACATTCCTACCTACTTACCTACCTACCTAGCTAGCTAGCTAGCTAGCTACCTACCTACCTACCTACCTACCTACCTAGCTACCTACCTACCTACTTATCTACCTACCTACCTACCTACCTACCTACCTACCTACTTATCTTATTTTATACCTACCTACCTACTTATCTTATTCGTACAACTCGTGTTTACTCTGTATGTACTTCTCTTAATCTTCCAATCAGTCTATCTATCTATCTATCTATCTATCTATCTATCTATCTATCTATCTATCCATCTATCTATCTATCTATCTATCTATCCATCCATCCAACTATCTATCTATCTATCTATCTATCTATCTATCTATCTATCTATCTATCTATCTGTCTGTCTATCTATCTGTCTGTCTATCTATCTATATATCTATCTATCTATCTATCTATCTATCTTTCTAGCTTACCGAGTACGCAGGTCGGTCTACCTATCCATTTATCTATCTATCTATCTTTGTGTTGTGTTGTTGTCTGGTCATTGTCTGCCAAGAAGTGTAAACTGATCGAGCTCACGTGCCCGGTCGAGGAAAACATCCTTGACGCACGAGCCTGCAAGACCAGCCGTTAGAGTGGGCTTAACTCTCAGATCGAGGACAACGGATGGACCTGCCACCTTCGATCAATCGAATGCGGGGCTCGCGGCATGGTATCGTTCTCTGTTCATCGATGTTTACACGCCTTGGGTTTTTCCCATCCCCAATCCAAATCCCTTTGCTTCAAGCTATCGTCCTGCGTAGCTCGTTGCTCTTTTGCGATCTATGGCTCCTGTGCAGTCAAACATTGGACTAATCTTCCTCTAGTCCGTATCGGTGACTGCATTCCGTCATAGCCGTCCAGTGTTGCATAGCCCGGGCTAGGTCCCTTCGGGGGTTTAGGCCTTATACAATGTCATCATTGTAGCTTGCGCAAGCTTACGGTGCTCAAAACACTTGGACTAACGGCTTCCTTTTCTTTCTCTTCTTCCTTATCCTCCCCACTCTCCATTCCTAGATTGCCTTTTTCTTCAACGTCCTACCTCCTCTTCTTTTTTTCCAGAACATAGTCTACCCGTGATTCCCATCCCGGACACATGCACAGTACACAAATCGCTGTTTGATGTGAAACTGCTTTCCTTTGCAAGGATTACATTTCTTTTGCGATATCTCATCTATCTATCTATCTATTTATCAATCTATCTATCTATCTATCTATCTATCTATCTATCTATCCATCCAGGAATCATCTATCTCATCTATCTCATCTATCTATCTATCTATCTATCTATCTATCTATCTATCTATCTTTCTAGCTTACCGAGTGCGCAGGTCGGTCTACCTATCCATCTATCTATCTATCTGTCTATCTATCTATCTATCTATCTATCTATCTATCTATCTATCTATCTGTCTATCTATCTATCTATCTATCTTTCTGTCTGTCTATCTGTCTGTCTGTCTGTCTATCTATCTATCTATCTATCTATCTATCTATCCATCTATCTATCCATCTATCTATTCATCTATGCATCTATCTATCTATCTATCTATCTATCTATCTATCTATCTATCTATCTATCTATGTCTATCTGTCCATCTATCTTATATATATATATATATGTATAATACATATATATATATACCGGTTCCTGTACATGCATATGTGCGCAATGTTAATGTATATGTATTTATATGTATATGTATGTATATGTATGTTATTACGCATAGGTTGC
>WBZZ01005543.1:215000-217500 GCA_019918135.1 Paulinella micropora
CCCGGGCTAGGTCCCTGCGGGGGTTTAGGCCTCATACAATGTCATCATTGTAGCTTGCGCAAGCTTACGGTGCTCAAAACACTTGGACTAACGGCTTCCTTTTCTTTCTCTTCTTCCTTATCCTCCCACTCTCCATTCCTAGATTGCCTTTTTCTTCAGCGTCCTTCCTCCTCTTCTTTTTCCAGAACACAGTCTACCCGTGATTCCCATCCCGGACACATGCACAGTACACAAATTATTGTTTGATGTGAAACTGCGTTCCTTTGCAAGGACTACATCCCTTTGCGACATCTCATATATATATATATATATGATATATAATGTGTAGTCTGATTGAAACTCGTAAAAGGACAGACTCTGACTGCAAATCGAACGGTCTATCTATCTATCTCTCTCTCTCTCTATCTCTCGATCTCTCTACCTCTCTATCTCTATCTCTCTCTCTCTCTATCTATCTATCTATCTCTCTATCTATTTATCTATCTATCTATCTATATATCTATCTATCTATCTATCTATCTATCTCTCTCTCTCTCTCTATCTTTCTCTCTCTCTCTCGCTCTCTCTCTCTCTCTCTCTCTATCTATCTATCTATCTATCTATCTATCTATCTATTTATTTATCTATCTATCTATACATACATACATACATACATACATGCATGCATTCATACATACATACATGCATACATACATACATACATACGTACATACATGCATGCATTCATACATACATACATACATGCATACATACATACATACATACATACATACATACAAACATACATACACACACATGTACATATATACATACATACATACACATGTACATACATACATACATACATACATACATACATACACATCTATCTATCTATATAGGTGGACAACATGACGGGGTTCGATCACCTTATTCGCCGGTATATATGTATGTATTCATGTATGTATGTATGTATTTTATGTATGTATGTATGTATGACGGGGTTCGTTCACCTTATTCGACGTTATGTATGTATGTATGTATGTATGTATGGTATGTATGTATGTATGTATGTATGACGGGGTTCGATCACCTTATTCGACGGTATGTATGTATGTATGTATGTATGTATGTATGTATGTATATATGTATGTATGTATGTAATACTATGTATATATGTATGTATGGTATGTATGTATGGTATGTATGTATGTATGTATGACGGGGTTCGATCACCTTATTCGACGGTATGTATGTATGTATGTATGTATGTATGTATGTATGTATGGTATGTATGTATATATGTATGACGGGGTTCGATCACCTTATTCGACGGTATGTATGTATGTATGTATGTATGTATGTATGTATGACGGGGTTCGATCACCTTATTCGACGGTATGTATGTATGTATGTATGTATGTATGTATGTATGTATGTATGTATGACGGGTTCGATCACCTTATTCGACGGTATACTATGTATGTATATATGTATGTATGTATGTATTTATGTATGTATGTATGTATGTATGGTATGTATGTATGTATGTATGACGGGGTTCGATCACCTTATTCGACGGTATGTATGTGTGCATATATATATGTATGTATGTATGGTATGTATGTATGGTATGTATGTATGTATGTATGGTATGTATATATGTATGTATGAAGGGGTTCGATCACCTTATTCGACGGTATGTATGTGTGCATATATGTATGTATGTATGTATGTATGTATGTATGTATGGTATGTTATGTATGTTATGTATGTATGTATGTATGTATGTATGTATGTGTGTATTTATGTACGCATAGAGTATTGTATGTATGTATGTATGTATTGTATGTATGTATGTATGTATGTATGTATGTATGTATGTATGTATTTATGTATTTATGTATGTATGTATTTATGTACGCACGTATGTATTTATGTACGTATGTATGTATTTATGAAGCACAAGGGCGAACAGAAGTATTGTACATGTATGTACGTATAAATGTATCAATAAATACATACATACATAAATATACATACACACACACATACATACATACATACATACATACATACATACAATATATAGAGCATACGCTCTGAAATTCAAGCGCAAACAGAAGTGTACATACATACATAAATACATACATACATACATACATACATACATACATGCATACATACATAATATACATAGAATCGGGCTCATCTACGATTACAGATATCTATCTATCTATCTATCTATCTATCTATCTATCTATCTACATACATGCATATAACATATAGAGCCTGCGCTCAGAAACTCTATCTATCTATCTATCTATCTATCTATCTTAGACTTCCTTGGTTGACGAAATCAGAAGCTCCTTTTTTCTGACATTAGTCGATATCTCATCAGTTGATCTCATACTTACTCCACGGAGCGAACCAAGGCCACTTGAGGTGTCACTGACCCTCCCTTGGGCTTGATTTTTTGAAATGGGTGCCATCTGTCGACAGACAGAGAATTAGGGGATGG
>WBZZ01005543.1:227500-237500 GCA_019918135.1 Paulinella micropora
GGCGGAAGTGAGGCCGGGCGATGTGAATTTATTGGCCACGGAGATGGGAGGGGAGAGGAGGGAGGGAGAGAGAGAGAGAGAGAGAGAAATATAGAAATATATATATATATATAATATATATATGTTTTATATATATAATATATATATATGTGTGTGTGTGTGTATGTATACATATTATATATATATATAATATATATATGTATGTATGTATACATATTTATATATATATATAGATAGAGAGAGGGGGGGGGGGCACCACCACTGCATGTGGACAGGTTCCCGGAAAAAAATTTTGCCTGCTAGTTTGCATGCAACACTCACCCGCAAACACACACACACACACACACACACACACACTTTCACACATATAGTTCTGACTTTTTTTAAGGCCACGATCATGTACTATCATAACTGTGTACATGGTCTGTATAGGCCCATGGATCATCATTTCTTGATAATGAATAAGCAACGCTTAAATATACAGTTTCATACTGGCTACAAGTAGTACGTAGGCCGCGGATGACAATATAACACCCAGAATTTCCGAGTTTCTGGTTCCACTTTCTGGTGCCACTTTCTGGGTTTGCGGCCTGAAAAGCCCGGTCTGCGGTGGCACTTTCACACCCAGAACCCGGAAATCTGGGTGTTGTAGGTTGGCACCTAATAAGCAATGCAGTTTCCATACTAAAATACATGTAGAATGTAGACCGCGGATCTATCATATCCTAATCAGCAATAATCATTCATATCAATTACAGTTTCATATTACATGTAGCATGTAAGGGCAAGTCACCACCAAGCACGCACGCAGTGCAAGCAATGTGTAGAAGTAGTAATACAACTAAGCGACGTTCAGCTGGCCACCATCGCCCAACTGTCTCGTCGCATCATTTCTCCACCGATCATAGTGCTAATAATGACAAAGCTGAAGCCACATCCTTGAGTGTTGAAGAGCTCGTGGCCAGGGCTTTCCAATAATCTGCTCTGGCATGTTGATGATGGAGAACAATGAGTTCCCCTATGTGCCCAGAATTCTGGGTTTCTGGGGCCACTTTCTGGGTTTGCCTCCTGAAAAGCCTGGTCTGTGGTGCCACTTTATACCAGAACCCGGAAATCTGGGTGGTGTGGAACGGTCCTGAAAAGTTGGGCGGTTTACCAGTAACTAAGGATCTTATTACAACTACTATGAAGTTAAAGTCACAGTGACAGTGCTGTATTAAGACCGGAGGTCTTACCCTTACGAGCTCAATAATAAAAAGGAATTTAATAATTACGTTGAACACAACTGGTTCAGAACTAACCTCCACTTCTAAAGTAGAAAGGGAAATCAAGTCTGAACCCAAACAACAACTTGAAGTCAGAGGGAAAAACCGTTAAAAACGGAGTGTCCCTTTGACAGGGTCAACTGACACGTTTCGTTACGTCCGTAGCCTGCACAAATGCCAAAACATACCCCAACAACAACCCATCAGTGCAATTTCCCTTACTTAGCCATGAATTCCCAGTCACGGGAAAAAAGGCAAAATTTCACGGAATTTCCGTAACCTTTTTTCCAAAACGTCATACTACATATGATGTAGAAGGATCGGGTCAACGCTATTAATGTGGGAGATTATTCAATATGGATGCTACATAATCATGTAATCTGCATCCTGAAAACCTTTCTCCACTCCGGTAAACGGTTACGTGTTAGATGTAGGTTTTAAGGTCCTATGAGACTCCAAGCATCCCAGCTTTCTTTTCATATTCCATATCCTAAAACCACGTTAAAACCGGATGTATTAATCAGAACCGGAAATGTAATAAGAATTCATCTTAAAATACATTTAATAACAAGAAATTACTTCCACGAGTAAATTCCCGTAAACCCTAATAGCGTAAAAACGATGTAGTATACCGTAAGTGTTACATAGCACCCCTTCCACCTCCTTTGAGATCGCTCGGATCTCAACTCTGGAGTAATACCAACGGAGACTACATCTAGCAATCTCGTCAGCACCTGCTTTTTGGGGAATCCCAGCCGACTGTCCATCATCCCAAGAGCCACCTCAGCTCGACCCCTGATCAAATTTTATCAAGAGCCACCCAACGGATTATAGGCCTGTGCTTCATGTGGGCTAAGCTCCAAGGCTTAATGTTGCCCGAAGATCGTGAATCAGGCACTTGACCAGTTCATGCCTTCATCCCCCTACGCGCGCGATTTCCCGAAGTCACAGTCCCATAATCTGACCGACCATCAATCAGACCCTGTCTAATCCATCAAATGTGAATGGTGTTTGGCCCCAAAATCCGAATTGACCGAACCCCAAAGTCCAACCCTTAAAACGACGATGGCCTTCTCGCCGAGTTCCTCTCCCGTACCGTGTCAGTAAAGTTTTAATGTTGAGTAGGGTCCCCAGAACAAATTTCCCCCACACTATTGTCAATGTGCGCCCAACTTCCCTTTTCCCCGACCCGAATTCCAATTCCTTCTTCCTTCACCCCTTCCGGATGTTTCCTCCCTACTGGCTCGGATGCTTCTTCCCCCGCACCGTTTCGGTCGCGTGTGCACCCCCGATGAGCTTTAAGTTCACCCCGCTCTGTTTGAGCATGTCCCAAATCTTTTGCGGAATGTGCCCATCGTGTAACTCGAAGGGGCAATCCAACACTCCCCTCGGCCACGCTGATATGGTCCGTGCCTCGTGATCCCTGTCCGCCTTCCGTGAGGCCGGATCTATCTTGGCATCCCATACTTCCCTATTCGCAGCATCCCACCACACCGGGACATACTCGCGGTACATCCGGTTCTCCACCGTATTTTTATCCCAAGACCGGTAGAACTGCAGCATAGGCGGAAGGTTCTTAAGCGCACTTTCCGACGATCGAGTCTTCCTCGAGTCTTTCGCCAGTCCCACTACCTTCATCACAAAAAGAGTATCCTTGTCCCCTTTTGCAACGAATCTAGTTGGGGGTATGACAAGATAGAACTGATTCAGAACCCAGTTCATCCCCAGTGTCTTATTACCCTCCTTCCATAACTTGTGCTTGACATCCACCTGCGAGGGCTCAATAGGCTCCTCCGGCTTCGCCTGCACTTCCGTTTACGCTTCCCCGGTCTACCTCCTGGTTCCGAGTAAATCAGATCATTATCCGCCGCCCGCTTCGCCGCCTCTGTGGGTGGCTTGCGACTCGCATCTGACCCCTTCCGACGCCCTCTTCAGGGGCCCGTGCCTTCCTCTCCCACTGGCCCTTCCGGTCCCCGGGCTTTCCACCATCGGGTTCCTTATCCGTTACCAACTTAGGAGGGTCTTGAAACTCTCCCTTTTCCCTGACGAGCGCTTCCTGGAGCGTCTCGTTATCCATTAAGAACGGATCGTACTTAATGAGGCGTCGAACATTAACAATCTTGTTCTCCCCCCTGCCTCTTATCCGATAGTTAAACGGCCCTGTCTGCTGCACCACCTGATAGGGCCCCTTCCAGTGCACAAACATCTTCGATGATATGCCCTTCGGAACCTGTGGGTAATACAACATGACGATGTCCCCTGGCTTGTACGTTGCCATAGACAAGTCCTGCTCCAAGGGTTCTTTACTTAGCTGGCGAGTCTGTTCCGCCAGCCTTGCTTGTCGCACCGCTTGCATGGCCTCCATTGAGACCCGCATACGAACCCCCCAGAGCTCATCCTCGTCCAGCGCAAGCGCAGGTGCATCCTGATATACCAAGTGTTGGGGCATCACCGGCTCCTGCCCGTACACCACCTGATACGGGGATCTACATTCCGCCCCCGCTCCAAGAGCTTTCGATGGCATCGCGTTCATAGCGAACACAAAGCTTGGAACCACCTCCCTCCACAAGAGCTGACTCTTCTTGCAGTAGGTCCTTAGGGCCGACTTGAGCGGCCTATGTACCCGCTCGATCTTGCCATTAGCCCTCGAATTGTACGGTGTAACGTACTGCCAGTGGACCCCGTAATACTTCGCGAGCCTTTCCATCTGCTCATTGTCAAAGGCTGGCCCCTTACCTGAGCAAATCGTCTTGGGGACCCCTACCACACATAGGATCCGATCGATCAGCTCCCTGGCTGTCGTCTCCGCCGTAGTGTCCGGCACTGGTATCGCCCAGACGTAATTGCTCGCCCTATCAATGACCGTCATCAAGAACTTATCCTTCGCCGGCCCCACCGGCGGCAACGGCCCCACGTGGTCCACATGCAGGAACTCAAAGAGCCTTTCCAGCAGTGTAAATTTCCCAACTGGGATTTTCCCTTCCACTGGGTGTTTCTTGTTCATCTGACAGGTCGTGCAGCCCTTGACCCTCTTCTTAATGAACTTATCCATCCCTTCCCACCAGAATCGCCTTTTGATAATACACTGCGTCCTCTGTACCCCCGGGTGATTAACCAACGGGACTACGTGTGACGCTACGTAGATCATCTGCCTCAGTTTGGCTGGGACCCTTAAGACCCACTTTTCCGGGTTCTTGGCCGTCTCCGGTGTCTTGCCTGTGTACCACAGGAGGCCATCCCTCCATGCCAGAGTCTTGAGCTGTGATCGGATCTTCTCCGTCAACAACAGCTCATCCCCCGCCAAAAAAGTACTGGATCAAGTCCTTGTACTCATCATTGGCCCTCTGACATTGCCTCCATGCTTCCACCGACGCGATACGCACTGTACCGTCCTCTACCTGGGTTCCCACTTGAGGTCTGGAATCCGGCCCCGACCCCTCCGAAGCCCCCAACGGCTCTGTAGAGGCCACCTCCGGCTCTGGAGCCGTTTCCACGCCCGGGTCTTCCATGTAGGTTCGGACGGCCGGTGCCGCGTGCCCCTGGCAACAATAGCACTCATGCTCCGCCTTATCCTCATCCAGAATAGCGGCTTTATCGGCCTCGTATTCCTTCAGGCGTTGCTCGGCCTCCTCCACAAAATGCTCCGTACAGCACTCTGTTTGGCCAACCCCCCGTTCCAACTGAGTCATCATGACCTTCCTATATTCCCCCTTCTTTGCCTCCAGGCTCTTTCCTGTTAGTCCCCGGATGAGCCTTATTGGCATAGAAGATCATGTTCGCCGGCAAGATATCCTTTTGATCCGTCCTCAATGCCAAGTCCTCAAACTCGTCCATCTGCTGCATCGCAGCCAGACATGCGGATGGAGTTGAGTAATTGACTCTTGACAAAGAGTTGCCGGGAATGTACTTGACGGTGAAGTCATAACACGATAGCAAAGCCTGCCACCTGGCCAGCCTGCCCGTGCAATCGTTCGTCATCAACCACATAAGGTTCTGGTGGTCCGTTCTTACCACGATATCCCGTGACCCCCACAAGTATTCCCTGAGTCTTATAAACGACCAAGCCACCGCCAAGGCTTCCCTCTGCCTTGTACAGTAGTTCTGTTCCGCCCTGTTGAGCTTCCGGCTCAAGTACATGATCGGCCGTAAGACCCCCTTGTCGTCGTATTGCTGTAGGACCGCCCCGATCGCATAGTTAGATGCATCGGCGTCCAGCACATACTGCTTATCCACATCCGGCATCATCAAGATGCAATCCTTGTTCTACTTGGGATCACGAGTCAACATTTCCTTAATGAACTCGAACGTCTCCTCCTGTTTAGGCGTCCACTCTCGCATGTCGCCTTTCAAGTACAGCTCTCTTAACGGTTTGACCGTCTCCGACCAATTCGGAAAGAACTGACTGTAATATTGCGCAAGCCCAATGAAGGAGAACAACTCCGACCGCGTCTGAGGCCGCCTAATGCCTTCCACAGCATCCCTCTTCTTAGCCGCAATCGCTACTGTCCCGTTCGAGATATCATATCCTAGGTATGTAACCTGTCGGGTGGCAAACTGGCACTTGTCCAAGTTCACCTTGAGACCAAACTCTCTCATCCGTCGGAAAACATCCTGTATATGGGCCAGGTGTTCCTCCATGGTATTGGAGTAGATAATAATATCATCTATGTAACAGAAAGCGTAATCCTCCGCCTTCTGTCCATATTTCTCCATAAA
Organism: Paulinella micropora; assembly: GCA_019918135.1. Lineage (NCBI taxonomy): Eukaryota > Cercozoa > Imbricatea > Euglyphida > Paulinellidae > Paulinella > Paulinella micropora. The sequence goes on from WBZZ01005543.1 coordinate 233,482, forward strand.
CCCACCTGCCCGTTTATCCTCAAACTGGCGTCTGAGCATTTTCTGCATCGCTGCCTGAAATATGCCCGGTGAGTTCCTCAGACCCATTGGCAATACCTTCCATTGGTATAGCGTCATTCCCACTACAAACGCTGTAAGCCACCTGCTCTTTCTGCTGAGCGGGATCTGCCAGAACCCATTCTTGAGGTCCAATACCGAGTAAAATTTTGCGTGTTTTAACTTGCGCATACAGTCATCGATCTTGGGCAGCGGGTACCGCTCACCCTCGATGATCTTGTTAGCCCAATAGTAATTCACACAAAACCTCAGCGCTCCATCCGGCTTTGGAACCATGCGTACATGCGACGAAATCGGGGAGTCCGAAAACTTTGTGAAATCATCTGCTTGTAACTCCTCCGCCCTCTCCTGGGCAATACTTTCCTCCTTACGGCCCAGGACAGACCTCCTAGAGGCATGCGTGATATTCATACCCGGAATCTTCCTGAGATGGGCCTCAAAATGCTTGACCGTCCCCGGCCTAGGCGGATCAAAGATCTCCTTTTCCTTAGCCATCACCTTCTGAAGGCTCTCAAGATTCTTTTCTTTTTCCTTTCCAATCCGCCCGCATCCGAGCAATTTTATCCTCCCATGACTGGGCATCCTTCCGATCCCTAAGTTCGGGTGCCTCAGCCATGTCCGACCACGCATCCTCCACCAGGCCATCCTCGGAGGGCATTTCCACCTCCTTCTGATGGTACTTGACTTCCGAAAACTCATCCCATTTCCCAAGGTTCTCCATCCGATCCAGAATCAACGCATACTGGATAGGGGCCCTTTTCGTGTAAAACCCTGTGAAGCACGTGAACGCTTGTTCCCGCACCTTCTGAAGGTCACACCCTTTAAGTGAGTTTTGATATGCCAACCCCTGTTCCGTAGTGCCCAATCTACATGCAATCACCAAATGTTGCTTCCTAGATGGCACCGGTATTGGGTGATCCGCGATCCGGTCCAAAACCTCATCCGCCCATAGTGCGTTGTCATGGAACGGTAAGACAATAGAGAACGGTTTATCACCCGCGAAATACTTCGTGAGCCACTTCATTGTCTCTCCGGAATTCCGCGGACAAAGAGGTTTGTCACCCCACATGTCCCCCACGAAATCCAAAATTTCGTCCTCCATTCCCCCCGTTGACACCCACATCGACATCAACGGTTCAACAACGGCCTATTGGCCCGTGATGCCTTTGCATGGAAGCAGTACTGGTTCTGAAGGAACACATAAGGCCCCTTCTTTCCATCCCTGAACCCGCTCATTCCTGCCTCCACCTTCATGTTATGTTCTTCCATGGTGCAAGCCATAATCTGAGCCGACCGGCCCTGAATTAAGTCCTCCACCGTTGCCTTTTCCCAACGTCGAACAACCTTCCTAGCCTTTCCCGCAAGCCCGCGGTACTCGGGTTGGAAATCCTAAAAATAATTGTCCATCGCCGGGTGTTGATATGGCTTCGGTATGACCATCTGCACCCTTGCGCTTCGCGCAATTGCATGTGGGTCACCGACGCCGTCCGTGCCGTGCTTAGTGTATGACACCGCGTAAGTATCCGTATGGAAGAGAAGAACCTCCGACCGGCCCCTCACCATATCCTCCGCGTCGTCATCACTACTTCCGTAGTGCATTAAACCTGACCGGCAATCAATTAATGTATTCATCCTATTGAGTTGCATGAATCCAATCAGCAACTCTCCCGAATACTCCGGACAGACATAGAACTGGATGTCAAAGGACTTTAATAATCATAACGGAGTAGAGTTCAATGGTCAAGACCATTGTCCCCGTAGCCTCCGCCCTCGCCTTTCCATTCACCCCTTCTATGCCTTTGATAGGCAACATATTCCGTCCAACCACGCCTTTATTGCCGCCACGAATCCCGCCCCCGCGATGTATTAAAATTAGCCAACGTATCGTTAGCCGATTATCTCATACCCACTCAAAGTTCACAACTTGAGGTAAACCTGAGCAACGCATAGGCATCGTGTTGCGGTAGCATCATCTCTAGGCGCAGAGTCCTTCATCTGCGGATAATATAATGAAAGTGTAGCATCATACACTCCGCTCGTCCGGTTCGACAGCCCGCTTTTAATACCTCCCTCAGAGGCTAAAAAGTCCGACCTCCAATATGCCATAATAACATATGATGAATGACACATTTTCTTATCGAAACCGTTTCCTTCCCACGGCTCCTTCAGCTATGTCATAGCTGCCCAAGTGACTGAAATCTGACACGCAGCCATAGATGTCCGAATGGCTTTACCGTCATGTCACTCCATATTTATACAGTGCGTCCCACACCGTATAGATTTCAGTGACAGTCCTTCCAGCCGGCTTCAAAACCATTCAATTCAGTACGGTAATCACTTCGAAATCCATAGTGACATCCCATCACTAAGTCCCATAGTGACATCCGTCACTTCCGCCTTCAAAGCGTACCGTCGAATATCAGCCAACCGGTTGTTGCCGAAAGAAAAGATAAGAGAAAAAAAACTTTAATCAAAACTTATGTATTAATAACCACTCGGTCAGTCTCCTCAGTGTGACCAAACCATGTATTAACACATTTCCAATGCATTCCAATGCAATCCCATGCAATCCAATGCAATCCAATGCAATCCAATGCATTCCAATGCATTCCAATGCAATCCAATGCAATCCCATGCGATCCAATGCAATCCAATGCAATCCAATGCAATCCAATGCATTCCAATGCATTCCAATGCAATCCAATGCAATCCCATGCAATCCCATGCAATCCCATGCAATCCCATGCATTCCAATGCATTCCAATGCAATCCAATGCAATCCATTGCATTCCATTGCAATCCAGATGCAATCCAATGCAATCCAATGCAATCCAGATGCAATCCCATGCATTCCAATGCAATCCGATGCATATCCAATGCAATCCAGATGCAATCCAATGCAATCCAGATGCAATCCAATGCAATCCAGATGCAATCCAATGCAATCCATATGCAATCCAGATGCAATCCAATGCATACCGATGCAATCCAATGCAATCCAATGCATATCCAATGCAATCCAATGCAATCCAATGCATAGAGAAGAAAACATGCACCCTCTCATCCCCGATAAAATAAATAAATAAAAGAGCTATGCTCTCCCTTCCACTCACAACAGGAGAGAAAAGAGAGACAACACGCCAGCTCACATCCTCCCACAGAGAGACACAATGCATGCTTCTTTCCCATAATGATTGCTGGCCGCTCTGACACTGCCTGCTAGGCGCATAATGGGTCCTTCCCTGCACCAGCTGCAGACATCTTCCACAGCAGACCAGTTCAACCACCTGTGCTTCTCACTCAACTAACCATGAGAGAGCATCAGGCTAAACGAAACAAACATACCATGGGTCAAAGTCAGCACCAAACCCAGTATCGCTGACATGTTGACCTCCTAGGTGTCAAGGTCCAAGTTTGGAGATCAGGGTACTTCCCTGTTTCTCCAAAACCCCCCTTACCACCTGTAGTTTCCCTTGCCCGAGACGACTGCAAGCACTCACACGACCAGTACAGCGTACTGATAGTTGAGAAGCTACTTGACACTCTCACCAAGACATAGTCAACAACAGTGACTGATTGTCCCCAGAGAGTGTGTCGTTCCAAATTCCAAAATTTATGAGTTCGAAAAAGGCATAGGGACTCCAAATGTATCAAGTTGAAGTTTTGTATATCAAATCTTGAGTGAGAAAGATGTCAAAGTTGGATTCCAGGATTGTTATGCCACTGGAAGTTGTCGGGCCCCACTAATAAGCCACTGCATCATAAGTTGGATGTATTAATAGAGTTGTCAGGTCCGAAGGGCAGGCTGCCTGCAGTGAAGAAAAAATATTCTCTCTCTCTCTCTCCTTTTTCTTTTTCTTTCTTTCTTTTCTTTTTTTTTCTCCCTCTCTCCCGCTCTCTCTCTCTCTCTCTCTATGTATATATATCCCTCTCTCTCTCTCTCTCTCACTAACTCGCTCTCT
>WBZZ01005543.1:252500-255000 GCA_019918135.1 Paulinella micropora
GCACGTGGCAGCGCTATGCTGTGATCCATTGCTGTGACCGCTTGTGAAAATTCTTTCTTTTGATAGTGTTTACCGGCCTGATCATCACACAATGGCCGACTGGAGGTGGGTAAGGGTCTAGGGACCAGTCAGTCAACCAGGGAAGCGTTCTTCTTCTTCTTTCTTTCTTTCTTTCTTTTCTTTTTTTTTTTTTTTTTTTTTTTTTTTTTTTTTTTTTTTTTTTTTTTTTTTTTTTTTTTTTTTTTTTTTGCTTTTTTTTTGTTGTTGTTTTGTTTTGTTTTGCTTTTGTGGAATCTAGCTATTCATCTGCAGGGCTATCCCAAACAACGCCACGGTGCCGACCAAAATGGGTAACAACACGTTTCCAGCAGAAACTTTACCTGCACCACATATGGGATTGTGTTTTCCGATAACCCAAAAGTTTTCGAGAAATTCGACGGGAATTCCGGTCGAAAATTGAGTTTTCTTGTTGAAAATCGCGACGGGAATTCCGGTTGAAAATTTGTGCGAATTCTTGCAGTTGTCTCAACAATGTGATGTCCACGTAATCCAAACATTTCGCAGAATTGCGGAAATTGCGGTTTTACTACACTACACTACACTACACTACATTTATAATTTTTTTTACTGTAATGATGTAATCAATTTTATGTAATGTAATGTAATAGTGTAATGCAATCTAACATTTTTTTTTTAAATCCTATGCATTGTAATGGAATGTAATGCAATCTAATGCAATCTAATGTAATGTAATGTAATGTAATGTAATTTAATGTAATGTAATATAACGTAATGTAACGTAACGTAATGTAATGTAATGTAATGTAATGTAATGTAACGAATATAATGCAATGCAAGGTATTGTAATGTGATGCTATTGCACGTAATGTAATGTAATGTAATGCTATGTAATTTACTTTAATGTAATGCTATGTAATGCAATGTCATGTAATGTAATGTAAAACAATCATGTCATGTCGTGTGATGTCATGCCATGTTATGTCATGTTATGTCATGTCAGGTATTGTCATGTGTAATGTACTGTGATGTGATGTAATGATGCAGTCCAATACAAGGCAAAGCAATCCCATGCCATGCCATGCAAAGCAATCCATCTAGTGTAGTGTAGTGTAGTGTAGTGTAGTGTGTAGTGACCACACTACACTACACCACACTACACTACACACACTACACTACACTACACTACGCTACACTACGCATACACTACACTACACTACACTACACTACACTACACTAGTGTAGGTACACTACACTACACTACACTACACTACACTACCCTACACTACACTACACTAGTGTAGGTACACTACCCTACACTACACTACACTACACTAGTGTAGGGTAGTGTAGTGTAGGGTAGTGTAGTGTAGTGTCGTGTAGTACGTGGAATCATTAATATAATTTAAAAATGTTTTTAACAACATGGTAGGAAGATGGATAGGAAAAGAGTATGCTAACACAAATCACAAAGTGCTTCAGACCCTCTTTTGTCGAACTCCTCTCGTGCCTTCTTGCCAGTCTTCTTGCATGGGGAGTCATAGCGAACGGCCCTGAAGCAATCACAGCAATAATCGGAAGGCTCATGTTTCTGGTTTAACAGTCGTCCGTCTTTCCTGAGCCGCAACTATGAAACCATCGCAAGGTTCATCACAAGGTTCATAATGACATTTTCCTCCTTCCTTTCTTTCCTGATTCATTCAGATCTTCAATCTGTATTATCAAATGTATTGATGTGTTCATTCGTGTAGTTGAGTACTTAGTTGTTAGTTCATGACTGTGCACTGTACTTTTATTTCTTGTCGTCCTTTCATGCAGGTGTTTCAGACAAATATTACGTATTTTTGAGGGAATCTATAGTACTATCTATCACTTTGCTGGAAGGGGGCAGCTTGCCAGGACCTCAATGATAAGCATAAAGGAATAATTATTAGAAGAAGTAATGGAATTATATCAGGCAAGGAAATGTGGCTGATGGAAAGGAAAGATAAAGAAGTCGTGCCACCAGAGTGCTGTTTTGCCATTTATCCAACAACGGTGCGGAGGGGTGTTACTTTTTCAAAAGTTTTTTTTGGCAGAAAGGAATTATTGACGCGAGTTGCAAAGAAGCAAACCAGCCAAGAACAGCAAAAGACGCAAGAAGCGTCGCTATTTTGCCAGAATCTTTAGTGTTCTTGCGTGTCTTTGCGAGGTTCACGACGTGGTATTTTGTGACCTTTTTAATTTTCATTTCAAGTTGCAAACGGGCACATGCATTATTCCAAAAGTCTTCAAACCTAGCGCAACCAAAACACATGAACGCCACTTGCAAATTGTACCAATAATGATTTAATCTTACACGAACTCATTTTGGCATTTGCGTGTTCGAATACAGAACGGTGTCGTCATTTGAGAAGTACAATGGAGCCCAAAGAAGTAAGCTTCTTCATAAGGCCCATGTTCAAGCAGAACTCCAACGTTTACGAATGAATAAATCTGTCAT
>WBZZ01005543.1:260000-262500 GCA_019918135.1 Paulinella micropora
TGTATATATTCATGCAGTTTTTATGTTTTCTTTATAACAGAGCGAAAGAACGTAAACGAAAATCATTTTGTCTTATCTATATACAAAGTATGAATGTATGTATATGTGTATATGTGTATGTATGTATGTATGTATGTATGTATATTGCAGTTTTTATGTTTTCTTTATAAGAGAGCGAAAGAACGTAAACGAAAATCATTTTGTCTTATCTATAATACAAAGTATGAATGTATGTATATGCGTATATGTGTATGTATGTATGTATGTATGTATGTATATGTGTATGTATGTATGTATGCAGTTTTTATGTTTTCTTTATAACAGAGTGAAAGAACGTAAACGAAAATCATTTTGTCTTATCTACAATACAAAGTGTGAATGTATGTATTTGTGTATGCATGTATGTATGTACGTATGTATACATGTATGTATGCAGTTTTTACGTTTTCTTTATAACAGAGCGAAAGAACGTAAACGAAAATCATTTTGTATGTATGTATGTATGTATGTATGCATGTATGTATTTAAAAACCATTTTGTCTTATCTATAATACAGAGTATGTATGTATGTACGTATGTATGTACGTACATACGTATGTATGTGTGCACGTACGTACGTACGTACCTTTGTATGTATGTGTGTATGTATGTATTTATCTCTGTATGCATGTAGTTTTTGTTTTATCTCCACGACCGAGTGAAATGAGCGAAAACCAAAATCATTTGTCTTCAGATTATGTATGTATGTATTATGTATGTATTATGTATGTATGCATGTACGCAAATTTTATGTTTCTCTCCGCAAAAGAGTAAAATGAATGAAAACGAAAATTGAAATGTGTTGCCTACCTACCTACCTATCTATCTATCTATCTATCTATCTATCTATCTATCTATCTATCTATCTATCTATCTATCCGTAACAGAGACTGCATATGTCCTACCTACCTACCTATCTATCTATCTATCTATCTATCTATCTATCTATCTATCTATCTATCTATCTGTCTATCTATCTCTCTCTCTCTCTCTCTCTCTCTCTCTCTCTTTTTTTTTTTTTTTCTTTCTCTTTCTTTCTTTCTCTCTAGTGTGTGTGTGTGTGTTCTGTGTGTGTGTTATGTGTCGTCTATATAACAGAGAGTGCATGTGTGTGTGTGTTTGTGTGTGTGCGTGTGTGTGTTGTGTGAGTGTGTGTGTGTGTGTGTGTGTGTGTGTGTACGTACGTATGTATGCATGCATGCATGTATGTATGTATGTATATATGTATATATGTATGCATGCATTCATGCAATTTTTGGTTGTTGTCTGGTATGATAGAGCGAAACGAACGAGAACGAAAATGAAAGCGAAACCGATCGCTTGTTATCACTAGCCGCTTCGGTTGAGGTTCAACAACAACAACAACAACAACAACAACAAGTGAGAACACATCCACCACACTCTGTCCAACAACTGGCCTCACACTGCCCTCTGCTGCTTACCACCTCATCGCCACAACTTCCCCAACAAACAACAACGGCACAACTTGCACAACTTCCCCCGCTTGTTCCCCAACTCTTCACACAACCTCCAACAACGTCAGCACATCTTTCACATGCTCCTCCTCCTGCTCAGCCGTTTCGACCACCCCAACCTGAGCTGCTGCAGCAGCTCATGCTGCCCCCCTTGCAAGTCCTGCCGGACCCTCCAACCTTTTTGGCATTTGCCCCCGTCAGCCCAACCGATGCAAACCACGAAAATCACCCCGCCATGGCCACCGCCTACCTGAAAAGTCCGGCCCAGCTAGGGTTTCGAGTAACGGACAACGATCACGTGGAGACACTGCCAGTAACCGTACAGCACGTGCATAATCCTGCGAAACGGTCGCTGGAGAAGCGCGACCGTTACCAGCTGCTAACGGTAACATAAATATATACATACATACACATGCATACATACATACATACACACATACATACATACATACATACAAACATACATGCATAATTCATACAATGCATACATACATACATACATACATGCATACATACATACACACACATACATACATACATACATACATACATACATACATAGGGCAGCGCTACCCATACATACATACATACATACATACATACATACACAGGCGACCGCAACCCAACCAAGCAAGTGGCATGCGTTTATCTCTTCTTCTTCTTCTTCTTCTTCTTCTTCTTCTTCTTCTTCTTCTTCTTCTTCTTCTGCCATCCTTGCCACCCATCACAAAAAAACCGAGGTATCTATCTATCTATCTATCTATCTATCTATCTATCTATCTATCTATCTATCTATCTATCTATCTATCTATCCATATATATATATATATACATATACCTACCTTCCTACCTACCTTCCTACCTACCTACCTACCTACCTACCTTCCTTCCTACCTATCTATCTATGATCTAGGACACATCGCCCTCTCTCACGTCGCCAAGAGGCAGCAGTGTGGTCTCTATCTCTCTATCTATCTAAGAAAGAT
>WBZZ01005543.1:295000-299399 GCA_019918135.1 Paulinella micropora
ACGGGGCACAATGGCAGTAGTCGACCGTATTCGGGCAGACGCATCCGTACGACCAGTTTGCATAAAAGCCCGCGCTGAGAGTGAGACGAGAATAGTATATTATGCGGCTAGCCACAAATTTGAAGTGTTTTGCGGGCGAGCCGGGCCGGCGAGCCCGCAAAACACGTCAATTTTGGCGCGGCACATGTGTAGTTTTATCGGTAACCTAGCCATATTTTGTGGAGTTGACCGATGAAAAAAAAAGAAGACAGAAAAGCCAAGAGAACAGGGAAGAAGAAAACAAGACTCTCAAAAAGAACAGAAAAGGTCAACGCGGCACACGGAGGAGGGGAATCATCCTTCGGCTTAAGTTACAGAAAGTCATCGACCCCTCGTTCTATTCGGGCGCAGCTCAGAACAGGGGCTGAAGCTTGGGGAGTCCAGATACCCGCGGAACCGTCACCTCCTCAGCGGGTTACAACTGAGGTGTCCCGAAGTATTGTATGACTCGAACTGCGGGCGGGCGTTGAAGGTGAACAGCCATTGGCGGTCGGAAAGTCATGCTATTGGCAAATCGCCATATGGTGCTGACCGCTCAGAATCTCAAGGCTAGCCTGAGTGAGATTCATCCGTTCGAGTGTCGGTAACTCAGTCAGTTGCTTATATTTTTCGCCGGATTATTGCACCTATATTATTTTATTAATAAAAATTTTTATTTTTAGTCACGTGATTAAATCAGGACTCACCATTTCAAGTTTTTTCAAGACGCTTCCGGGAATCCCTGATCGTTTCTGTCCCGAGTCACTGTGACATGCCCTTTTTTCCATACTAGTGAAATGCCAACCGTTCAAGTTGAAGTTGATATATTAATATATTGCTAGGTACATTCAAGTGCCGGTTTTCTCAATTAATGTTTGAGATATGATGGTTGTGAATACATGATTTGAAAGCTTAGGACAAGTGCTTTCCAAAGGTGTGCTCAGCGTAATCTCATTCAGTACTGGCTGAAAAAACTAAGTTAGAAGTTTTGATGATTTTGACACTTGAATGTTCCTAGTATTAATATTAATAATAAGTATTAATATAATTAATAAATATATATCGGGTGGGCCGGCAACAATCATATGTAAAGTTACCTATACTTAAAGTTTGCTGATTTGGTGGAACGATAGGCTTTTTCTTTTTTATAGTTGTGTTTGAAGTTTTTGTACAATTTACAAGTACATGTGTTGAAATAGTTCCCAACGAAAAAATCGTTAAAAAATATTATCTGGTGCCTACGTACCATAATTTCAAATACATCACTATCAAATAAAAATATGTTTTTAAAAAAATCACTATGGTAAACATTTATAAAAATATTAATAAGTGAAAATTATGTTGGGAACAGATTCAAGTTACGAATTTTCTTACTGCAAAAGGGCTTGACGTGAAACCATCTCCTCTAAAAGCCTATCGTTCCCCCGCGCAGCAAGTTTTTTAAAAAAGTTTAGGCCGTCCCATACAGGTAATTCTGTGCATTTTTCAGCCATTTTCCGTGCACTCAACACCCTTTTGCGAAAAAAAAAGCTTGGTTGGCCAACGGACTCATGCCTCCTCGAAAACAGACTCGTAGCAAAGGCTGGCGTCCGCATTCAAAAGGGCCCGGGAAACAAAAGAAGGCCACTTCAGCCACTAGTAAAAGACACTCACGTAGAGAAAAGGAGGTAGAAAAGCAAACCAAGAGGGGCAAAAATAGCTCACGAAAAGGCAGAAAAAATGTAGGCTGAAGAGAGAGAAATAGAGGAACAGGAGACGATAGAGGCAGAGGATAAGGGAGCTAGCAAGGGACTTGAAATGTCCGAGTCTTCTATGAGTTTGATGGCTCACAGCATAGACTAATAGCTGAGTGGGAGGGGCCAGGGGGGATGAAATACACACATCACAAGAAAGGACACAGAGACTATTTCACCTTGAGCACCCCAGAACATCGAGAGAAGAAAAACGAAAAAGGACAGAAGAGAGAGGACAAAAAACATAGTGGAAGAGCTAAGCTTTATGGCAGATGCTCATTTGGAAGCAAGAAAGGTAGAGGAAGAACGTAGACAGGAGTTTGGGAAAGCGTTTGAGAAATTTGTCAAGAGTACTACGGGCCTAGCGCGAAGGACCTTAAGGGTATAGTGGACGAGATATTGTTACACGAGGTCACAAACAACACGAACGAGACAGAGATAAGTGAGTTATACAACACGAGGTCCACCTCATAGCGATTGGGGGTGTCCTTTCTGATTGCGACTTGTTTTTCTTGACCGGCGGGAAAACGAAAGGCTTGTTTGAAAGATCGCAAAGACCAGGGTGCAGGGATGTCTTTGCGAATCTCCCAGGTGCAGTGGCTTCCTTGCCATCACTAGACGTCCATCCACTCAAAGGCACACTGAAGCAGTCGAAAACTAATCGACGCCAGCCCTTTGGGGATCCGTCTGGAACTTGAGTTGGGAAAGCTCGACTGAAAGAACCCGGGCTTGGCGGGTGTGCAATCTGGTTCCTGCCTAGCCTCCTTGTTTTCTGCATCCTCAGGCCCGGGTTGAGGAATCTTTTGTGTAAGGGCAGGTTTCCGACTCACGAAAATCAATGCAGGGGTTTGAAAACGGGCACAGGGGGCTTTGTTGGACGTGAAATACGAGGATGCCCAGAAATTATGTTTCTTGAATCAATGGTCTTAAGTTACATATGCCCAAAAGTCTTTGCCGTAAATTGCTTTGACAGGGGACGTTGCCCTGCAAACTTCTTCAGTCAGGTTCTTCACGTTCCCGCTTACCACTCTTGTTCATTCCCGAGCAAATATTTGCGTTGAGAGGCGTTGAAAAAAAAGGAAGGTGCCTCAAAAATGCCTAAAAAGCCAGAGGCCCGGCCTGTACAATTAAAATAACTGGTCGGTTGACTCGGAGAATAGCTGTAGCTCAAACACTAGTATATATTTTTTGACAAACAACATATTCATAGTTATTCTAGTTACATACCCTACATATTTCTCAACATAAAATCATTTAACTCCTTCTCAAAACTTTATTTAATTTTTAATAGGGACCACTCTACATATGTCTAGTAAATAAAGTTCGAGTGGCAAGTATTTTATTATTAAACCAATGTTTGCGTCAAAAAACTTCATAAAACAATAGCTAGTCCTGAATCTGACGTTTACTTATTAATATTCAGATATTATAGCTGACTTACCCGCCCGGATGGCATGATCATCGAATGCAACTTGCGGCAGCATGTGAGTATAAATTGAGGCTTGCAAAACCATCGATTTGAAAACAGACGCTGCCGAGCATCGGCTTGTGGCATCGGGACGATATATCAATAAAAATGATTTTAGGAAAGTCAGTGACGCCGACGCCGCGGCCGACGCGCCGGGTCACTGGGCCCTCCCTCGGACCATCCGAGGCTTCCATATAAATACTATTGTACTACTGCAAGTCACGGTGGCACTTCTAGCCCCGCTGACGAGGCATAGAAAACTTAATTTTGACTCCAGTACTTGAACTGTCTGATGCAATAGCCTGATCAGTAATAATGTTACGCTTTCCACTCATCTCTACGAATGAAATGTATCATTCTATTACTAGAAGTTGATTGCAAACAATAATATATCAATAATATGAGGATATGTCCTCGTGTCCTGCTCTGACGACTTCTTGGTCCAAACGATGCACGCCAGATGATGCTGGGAAGCCAGCCGCTCCAATGTCTCGCCCCTTGGAAGCTATCATCGGACGCTTTTCCGAGGCATTTCGTTAGTTTCCTTCATATCCTTTATGTTCTTTCCTTTATTTTCTCTTTCTTGCCTCGTTCTGCCTATCTTTTCTTAAATGGAGGAGGAGCAGGAGGAGGAGAAGAAGAAGAAGAAGAAGAAGAAGAAGAAGAAGAAGAAGAAGAAGAAGAAGAAGAAGAAGAAAAAGAAGAAGAAAAAGAAAAAGAAAAAAAAAAAAAAAAAAAAAAAAAAAAAAAAAAAAAAAAAAAAAAAAAAAAAAAAAAAAAAAAAAAAAAAAAAAAAAAAAAAAAAAAAAAAAAAAAAAAAAAAAGAAAAAAAAAAAAAAAAAAAAAAAAAAAAAAAAAAAAAAAAAAAAAAAAAAAAAAAAAAAAAAAAAAAGAAAAAGAAAAAAAAAAAAAAGAAAAGAAAGAAAAGAAAAAGAAGAAAAAAAAGAAAGAAGAAGAAGAAGAAGAAGAAGAAAGAAGAAGAAGAAGGAAGAAGAGAAGGAAGAAGAAGAAGAAGAAGAGAAGAAGAAAAAAGAAGAAGAAGAGAAGAAGAAGAAGAAGAAGAGAAGAAGAAGAAGAAGAGAAGAAGAAGAAGAAGAAGAAAGAAGAAGAAGAAAGAAGAAAGAAAGAAGAAGAAGAAAGAAGAAGAAAGAAGAAGAAGAAGAAGAAGAAGAAGAAGAAG
>WBZZ01005544.1:0-35000 GCA_019918135.1 Paulinella micropora
TCCCAATGCCCTTCATCGCGTCCCCGCGTGGAAGAATTCATATATAATTCAAGGGATGCTCATTCCCGATGCCCTGATCTTTCTCTTCTTCTTTTCTCATCTCGTTCTCTCTTCTTTTCATTCATTCATGCCGACCATTATACCATGTTCGTACGCCGTACGCTTACCCTTGTCATGCCACCGCAGGCTGAGAGGGTGTATATAATATGTTGGGGCAAGGATGATCAATCCTGCCGTGTTAGTGGTCTCGCTCCCTGGCGACCATGATCACATTGTCCTTCAAAGCCTTTTAGGTCTGTCATCGCGTCCCTGCGCGGATTTCAAAATTACATCGTCGCGTCCCTGCGCGGAATACAAAGTAAACATCGCGGCCCGCGCGGAATAAATTTATATCATCGCGTCCCTGCGCGGAATGAAATTGTATCATCGCGCCCTGCGCGGAAATAAAATTGTATCATCGCGTCCCTGCGCGGAATAAAATTATATCATCGCGCCCTGCGCGGAAATAAACTTATATCATCGCGTCCCTGCGCGTGATTGGTGTATACCATACAACTATAGATCCATTGACCCTTGGGTATCATTCAGCCGTTTCCCCCGGGCGCACCACCCCGGACTCGGTCATCATCTTTTCTCTCTCAGCCTCTTCCCCCGGGCGCACCTCCCCGGTTCCGGTCTCACTCTTTCGCGCTCTCTCTCTCTCCTCTTCTCTCTCTCTTTCTCATCTTTTTCTCTCGCTCTCATCTTCTTTTCTCTCTCATTTTCTTTTCCGGCCCCGAGGGACGCTTCTTCCCCCTCGACCTCACCGCTGCCGGTGGTGCCCCGATAATTTCGAAGGGCAGGCCTGCCTCCTCCACCTCATCCCACACGACGGTGGGGATACGCCAATCCTCTGTGAGGTCGTCAAACGGCATGTCTAAGACCAACCTGGGTCTCGACTGTACCGTATAAGGTGTGTGGTCCTTGTCGTCCAACTGGATAGTCACATCCCATGTTTCCCGCTTTTGCCCCCAGTTCTCCAGAAAAACTGGACTAACCCGGCGGCCCTTTTCCAAATTCGTCTCATCACCACTCCTCCAAAACTGCATTACCGGAGCAATGGCCGCCGCCGCCTTTGACCTTGTGCGCCCTCCAACCTTCAGTATCCGCATGACGTAAAAGTCGTCCATCGTGTCGCCTCCCTGGCCGCCGGCCTCATCAGGTAGAACTTGCCAACCCGCCAGTGAATGTTATCAATCTTGACCGGGTCCTTCAACCACTTCTCCGCCTGTGGCCGCCGCCCGCTCCTGTCTTGTCCCTCTGAAGGTGGCCGCGGAAGGGCCGGTTGCGCCCCTTGCTTCTCCTCCTTTCCTTTCTCCTCCTTCTTCGCTTCCTGCAGTGGCGCCCCTATCGCGCCACTCGACTCCTCCTGCCTCTCCTGGACTTCCTCCTTGTTGTCCGCGGCATTCCCCCCCTGCCGTTGTCTTCTTGATGCCCTTTCATGAAAGCCCGTTTCCAGTTCCGCGATTGCATCCCGCAACCTCTGTTTCACCTCCTCCTCCCGCTCATACGAGAGCTGTTCCGTTAACCTCGCAATCTCCTCCGCCCGCTGCGAACGAGTAAGCAAAGGTGTCGGATTGCCCCAGTCATTCACCGTTCGCGCCAACGCCTGCGCGTCCGTCTCGTAATCCAACAAGAACGGTGAGAATTTGACCAACCGCCGCACATGTACAATCTGTTCCTTGCTCGTCCGTTGATGACGGATTTTGTAATTGTACGCTGCTGTCTGCTGCACCACCTGATATGGTCCCTGCCACTTCTCACATAACTTCACCGACACCCCCACCGGGACGCTCGGGACGTATAATAAGACCGTGTCCCCCACGTTGAACTCGACGTGTCGGAACTTCTGTTGCCCCCTGTCATCCTTGCGTCGCATGGCAGCCTCCCGCTGCTTCCGTACAATGTGTTCCGCCTCCGCAATCGCTCTCAAACGGCACGCCATCAATTCCGTTGGCTCATAGAGCGCCGTCTGCTTCAGGACATCCGTAGGTGTGTTCAACACCCTTCCGTGTACCAACTGATTCGGGCAAAGCCGAACATGCCCTCCCAAAGACGAAGACCCCAGGTTGTTAACCGCAAACGCGAAAGCATGTACCGTTTCCGGCCAGACCTTCTGGTTATTCTGACAGTATATCTTCAACGACGCCTTTATAGCTTTGTGCATCCGCTCGATCTTGCCATTAGCCATCGGGTTATAAACCACGACATAGTTCCATTGAAACCCAAAGTACGCACTCAGCTCGTTCGAGACCCAATTGATGAACGAACTCCCCCGATCCGAAATGATCTTCCTCGAAACCCCAATCCTGCTAAAGACACAGTCGATGAGTGCCTTAGCAGTTGTTTCCTTGGAGTCATCCTTCGTGGGCACCGTGATCACGTAATTGGACGCCCGATCAATAACCGTAAGGATATATTTGAATCCCCCATCCCCTGCCTCCGGCAGTGGCCCCACGTAATCGATGTGCTCCGTCTCGAAAATCTCGCCCGTGACCTCGTATTGCCCGATCAGCCCTTTGTTCGCATCGTAAGTTAGGCGTCTTAGCCCGCTGACATGATGCGCAGCCGTTGATAAACCTCTCGACGTCCCTGCCCATATTCCCCCAGTAGAACTTCCTTGTCAAGGACCATTTCATCTTTTCCAATTCCGGATGACTCTGCATGGGACAGTTGTGTGCCCCGATCAAGATCGCGTGCCGCAACGCCGGCGGTACCCATACTGTCCACCGTTCCGG
Source organism: Paulinella micropora (assembly GCA_019918135.1). Classification (NCBI taxonomy): domain Eukaryota; phylum Cercozoa; class Imbricatea; order Euglyphida; family Paulinellidae; genus Paulinella; species Paulinella micropora. Next base: position 2,778 of record WBZZ01005544.1, read on the forward strand.
ATCATCTCTGTATCTGCCGTCCGTTCCCATATACTAGATTAACCCATCCGAGTACGTGTGCGTTTTTAGCTGCCTTTTCACCGCCTCGGTGCGCGTTTCCGGCGTTGGGTTTTTCACGTGCTGAATTAACGCCTGGAATTCATTTGCCTCACTTGTCAGACTCCGAAGTTTATCCATCGAAGCAAACCTGATTTGCGTATCCGTTTCCAAATCCAGCGCCACCCGACTAGGGTGCGTCTTTTCCAACATCTTGAAGCCCACCGGCTCCTGACGCTGCTGCTCCTCGTCCTTCTTATCCCCGACGATGATGTTGCCCACCATCGGCAAGTGCCGCCATGGAAAGCATGGCCTCTCCAATTCCTCCGGTGTCCTCTCCTCGTTCAATGCAGCGTGCCATTCGTACTCGTCGAGGTTGTCCCTCGCGTATTGGTCCCCATGTTCCTCACAGCATTCCCGCGGATTAATGCGAGCCGCCTCATAAAGCCGAAGGTCTCTGTCGCATTCCTGTTTCCCCATGTCTCCGGTCGTCCGAAACTTGTATGCCGCCGACATTTCCGCCGCATATACCATGCCATTTATCTGCTTCTTATCCTGAGCGACGAAATCCGCTTCCTTCTCTATCTTTTCCAAATCCATATACCCCCAAACCGTCAATACCGCCGCCGCCGTGGTGAACCCAAATCGTGTTAGGTTCACCCCCCTTCTCTGGTCCCCATCCCTTACCGGCTTGACCGTGAATACCTCCGGTACCTGGCGCTTTTGCGGTTCCCCCTCCCCCTTACCTTGAGGAGCACCTGCCTCCTCCCTTCCGCCCGACCTCGACTGATGATCAGCCAAGAAGTTCTCCTTTCCCTTGATGTACTCTACCTGGAAGTCGTACTCCGATAACTCCTGTTGCCACCGTGCCTGACGTCCCGTCTGGTCTTGCGACATCAACCACCGCCGATTGTTATGGTCCGTCCTCACCCTTGTGTCCTTCGCCCCCCACAGGTATTCCCTTAATCGTTTGAATCCCCAGACAGTAGCCAAAGCTTCCCGTTGCCTCGTGCAATATTGCCTTTCCGCATTCGACATTCGCCAACTAAGAAAGATCACTGGCCGTAGCCGTCCCTTGTCGTCCGCCTGTTGTAGCACTCTCCCTATCGCGTACGCCGACGCGTCGCCGTCCGTATCCAGGATAAAAGGTGCGTTGAAGTCTGGCAACCTCAGTACTGTTCCGTCCTCCGTTAACGGATCCTTCAGGATTGTATCCCGCAAGTCCTTTATGGCATCCTAGACTCATCCGAATTTACCCAGTCCCCCTTGAAGTTCTTCATGTGCTTCCGTATGGGCTCCGCCCGATTGGCAAATTTCGTGATAAACTCTCCTTAATATTGCGCCCAAGACACGAACGAGTGTAGATCCGATTTACTCCTCGGCATCGACATTGCCTCCAATGCTTCTCCCTTCTTAGCCGCGATTGTGCATGTTCCGTTCTCAATATCGTATGCCAAATATTGAATCCATTTTTGCATGAAATGGCACTTCTTGACATTGAGCCGAAGCCCGAATGCCTTAACCCGCCTCATGATATCCCTGAGGTGTTCCATGTGCTCTTCCACCGAGTTAGAGTATATTATGACATCATCCAGATACGCAAATGCGTACGTGGACGTATCGCCATGCTTAAAAGCAAACTCGTCATCGCGGAACTTCGCCCCCAGCATCTCAGTCATCGCTTTCTGGAAGATTCCCGGAGCATTCTTGAGCCCCATCGGCAAGACCTTCCATACATAGGTCGTCAGGTATTGGCTCTCTTCTGCCAATGATATTTGCCAGAAACCACTCTTCAGATCCAAAGTGGAGTATATCTTCGCCTTTCGCAGCACTTCCACTCCCCGCCGTACATCCGGAACCGGCGTCTCGATCTTCTTTATGATCTGGTTGATCTTTCAATAGTTTATGCACATTCGCAATGTGCCATCCGGCTTCGGCGTCATCCGCACCGACGAAGAGTATTCCGATAACCGGGCCTCCATCAACCCCTTTTCCAACAGTTCCGCCGTCATTTCCTTGGCGATCCTGTCTTCGTGGTAGCTGAGCCGAAAAGGCCGTCCTATTCCAGGCACTTCCTGTCCCATTTCCCTGTGAAACACCGCCGTATGGTGTTTGACCGATCCCCCCTCCAAAGGCCCAACGACCTTGATATGTTCGTCCATAATCGCAAGGACATCCTCCTTGGACTTCTCGCTTCCCTGTCACTGTTTGGCCTGTGACTGCAAGGCTTCCCGTGCCTTATCCGTTTCCTCCTTGATCTGTTCATCCGTAGCCTTACCGGCTATATCCTCCCCCGTGGATTCCACGCCATCTTCATCGAATCCTTCCCAAGACCGGTATAATGTGGGTGTCTGTTTCTCCTGATCCGCGTACCTTGCCAATTGGTCAATCATCATGGCATACTGTATCGCATGTTGGTCAATCATCATGGCATACTGTATCGCATGCGTCCGATGTTATACCCCCGAAATATGAGTCAACGCCTCATCCCTTATCATTGCCAAGTCCTGGTCAAGGAGATTCTGCCGATACTTCCTTGCCGCCTTACGTGTTCCCATCCGACAGGCAATAACGAGCTTTTGTGTCCTGCTCGGTATAGGTATCGGGTCCTGAACCAGGAAATCCTCGATATCGTACCACCACATTTCCGTTCGCCTGCCCACCGGCAGTACGATCGTGAAGCCCCCATGAGAAATCCGATTCTTCAACGCTTTCTTTATCCCTGCCACCGAGTCAGCCATGATGGGCTCATCGCCCCACTTGTCCCTGAGGAAATCTATGAACCCTGTTTTTGCCTTACTAGGTTTCGCCACGTTGCAAACCACATACTGGGCCCTTGGCAACGTCCTGCCATCCATTTCCTTGTGCCGGTACCCCAAATTGCGCCCATGTACTGGAAACCCATCCGTCGCCAGTTTCCGTTGCTTCCTCAACTGGTCCAACCGTATGTCGCACAATGCGGCTATTCTGTCAGGCGTCCACTCATCCTCCGACATACTTTCCTCCTCCGTTTCCTGAGGACCCCCAACCGCGAAAACCTCGCGTGCCGCTTCGTCGGCCGCCGTCTCCTTCGACAACTCTACCGTTGCAGCCGTAAAATCACCAGCGGTCCAACCGTCCTTGTTTCCTTGCGGGTCGTCATCCGCCGACCATGCTACCAGCTTATATACCGGTGCGTTCTCGCCCGTACTATATCTCACAATTCCCCCAGCACAATCGATATGTGTGCGCATACGCTGGAGCGCATCAAGGCTCCATAATAATCCTCCCGTGTACGCCGGTACCACCCAGAACTTATGCGTATATATCGAATCATCCGAAAGGCGAAACGTGAATAGCATCGTTCCTGTTAGTGGCGCACCCCATTCACCCATCCCTGCGTTCGCCGTAACGCTTGCCGATACCACGGCTGTCCCCCATATTTGTCCTGAAAGTGTTTTCCGATCACACTGATCGTCGCCATCGTGTCATTCCCAATGCCTTCCTCCCCCCCCTAGTTGTTTGATCGCCACCTTCGTGTAGGCTAAACGGAAATCAGCTCTTTTAATTGAATTCTTTTTTCATTGAATTAACCTCTTTCCTAAGACTCAAAGATCCTGTCCGTGCACCGATCTTCTAGTAAGTCTGGAGGAGGAGACGGTCCCGTTTCTCCCCGTTATTCCTTCCAGTGGGTCCCAAATTCCTTTCCGGCCCCCGGCCGAGATCCTTATCCACAGACCTATTCCCTTGGTCCATCGCGTCCGCCGCGATTCCCTTGTCCTCCTTGCTACCCTCATTCCCCTTTATTTCCTTGTCCCCCCTAATAGTATGGCTTGTATCCCCCTTATCCTCTTCCTCATTCCCCTGTTTCCCTTCACCTGTTCCCCCCTCACAAGTCCGCTCCTCTGCCTTCTGCCGTTTGTCGTGTTCCCTATCCCCCTTTTTTTCTTCTTTCTCTCTCATCCGTTTTCTTGTCATTCCCCAGTCAAATCGATGGAATGGCGTTCTCCTTGACCATCCCCCGATCCGGGCTGCCGTATCCCGCCCTGTCGATCCGTTGCCGTGCCGAGCGAGCCTCTCGCCGACGTTCCTCTGTTTTGCTTTCCCCAATTATCATGACGTCATCCGCGCCGTCATGCCGCCGCGGTCACGCTTCCTCCTCCCGCGGAGCCCGTTCCTGTTCAAATATACCATTCCTCTGTTTATGTTCCTTTTCCATATCTTCCACAGATATCATCCTACCCGACTGCGTGGGTGCTTCCCCTCCCGCCGCTCCCTGGCGTTCCGGCAATCCCGCCGCCGCCCCTGAAATAAGCACCGTTTCAGCCATTTCCGGCTGTGTTTCCGCCGATCGCTGGTATCCCCCGTAGTCGCGTCCCCCGCGTCCCCCGCGTCCGCCACGTCGTCCACGACCCCCTTTTCCACGCTGAGGACACCCCGCCGCATCATAATATGAGCTTTGTCCTTGCGCCGCCATTCATATCGCGCGATGTTTAGGTTGTTGAAATGTTCCGACCAGACCAGCTCTTCTTGCGGGAACATTTTGCCCAGTCCCCCCCAATTGCCACCTGCCATGGCGGGTAGCCTTTTCCCGTTCCCAACATGCCGCCTCCCGTTTGGCTTCCGTGGCGCGATCCAAGTCGTTCTGATACAGCGTATCATCGTTGTGCACTCAGGAACTCCGCCGTTCCGTTGTTCGACGTATCGCTCCCAATTATCCCCCATACTTCTGCCTTCCTTTCCTGAAGGCATCTCTTCCTGAGCGGCATCATCACTGTGTGCCTCTGGTCCGACAATCGCACCATTCCCCCTTCCGCCAACTTCCCTGTCATGTTTCCGTTTACATCCCGGCGTTCCTCCCTTTTCGATATCTTTTCTCTTCCTGTCTTCCCTTACCTCTGCCACCGGAGCCCATCGTACATATAACTCCTTGGCATCCACCAGGCAATTATTAGCCGCTAAGCTTGTCCTTGCGAAAAAGCTATCGTGCCTCCGCATGTTTTCCCCCTATAACGTGTCGTCTTGTCGTAAATACCTTTCCCTATCCTGATCCAACTCAGTCTTTTTCCATCCACTAATCCCCTCCATGTCTCCTCCCCGTTCTTTCCCTTAGCACCATCTTATGGCCCCCGGGCCTGTTCTTCCATTTCCTTTTCACATAGTTTTCTTCCCCCAATAATTGCGTCATCCGAAGCTAGGAATCATGAAGCTATTGCACCAAATGCAGACATCCACACAATACATCCCATGTCGTTCGCATTTGTGTGCCATGATGGCTCCCCCATTTATGTCACTGTATAACCCCTTCCCCCCCTTATCGTGTCCCATTTCCCCCGCCTTTCTACCACTTGAACCCCGTGGTGTTCCCCACACTCCCAAGCGGTACCACTTTTGACAGATTCCCTCATCGTGCCCCCTTTCCCTCTGTGGTCTCCCGTTAACGTTGTCCCCTCACGTGTCCGCTCCGGGGATCCTCTGGCCGTTGTGCTCGTCGTCCCCATTTCCATTCATACAATCCCCTCGCCCCTTTTATCTTGTTTCTCTTTCAATTCCGTTCTTGTTCCTTGTTTCCTGTCACAGCCCTTCCTTTCCCGCCCCCATAAGTCGCCTGAACTCGCTTCCGCCCGCTCTTCCCAAGTCAAACCTCGCAACCATACCGACACAGTGACTTCCGCCACCGTCTCTGGACTCTCCTCCCAGCCCTCGTCGCAGGCCCAGGCCAAGTCCGTCGCAAACTTTATTTCCCGTTCCATCTCCGACCCCCATCCCCCCTCTGACTTAATCAGTAGTATCCCGAATGCCCTGCACCCATCGTGCGTACCCTCACCTTGGTACCCAACCTTTTCGCCTCCTCTACCGTTCGTTGTGTAAACGCCCTTGCCGCCATGGCACCAAATATTCTATTCCTCCGCGGCCTCGCCCTTTTCCATCTCCGTTACCCATATATACCATGCACTGATTCCTTGCCACCTTTGCATCCTTGCATGATGCCCCTTGCCGCCTCTCTCATCCCCTCTGGCAAGCTGATAGCCGTATGTCACCATACAAACTTCATTGCCCCCCACTGCGATTGATGAATTATCACCCTAGTTCCGCGAGTTGTTCTGTACCCTCCCCCCATAATATTTTGTAACATTGCTCCTGCCATGGAGTATAACCTCTGTTTCGTCTTCTCTGCCACCGTCTTCCGTATCTTTTCCTCCCATCCCAATCTCCTCCTGTAATCACTCAGTTGTTCTCCAGTGTATAACCCAGCAACCTCCGAACAGGTGTGTCGTGCCAATTTGTCTCCTGTCCTTTCCCCCCTGCTTCCTCCAGCTTCCCCCTCGCCGAAAACTCTCTTCAGATTCTCCTGTCTTATCTCCTTTTCTCTTGCCAATGTCCATCGCATCGTATCCTCCTTTCCTTCCTTATTTCACTCCTTACGTCCTTTATATTCCGGTAGTCCGCTTGTGGCACAACTGCCTTGACAAGTTCCGTCCCACCGACCTTGCATCCACATGAAAGGTTGCCTTGTCTGTATAGGCTACTCAAATGTGCGTGTGTGTGTGTGTGTGTGTCGTCGGTCTGTGGAATGCATGTGTGTGTGTATGTGTGTGTATGCGTGTGTCGTAGTCGGTCTGTGGGAATGCATTGTGTGTGTGCGTGTGTGCCGTCGGTCTATGGGAATGTATGTGTGTGTGTGTGTGTGTATGAATGCATTGTTCCGACACTGCCTTTCGCAACCTCTGTATAGGACGTAATTCTGGGATTTGGTTTTTTCTTGTGTGTATGTGTGTATGCACAGAAAGCCTTCTGTGCGTGGATTACTGCTCTTTTCTGTGTATCGATTGTGTGTTAAAAGGGGTTGTAAGAGAAAGAGAGGCATCATCTTCGCATCTTCACAAGGGAAGGGATGGGGGGAGAGGGGGGCCGACATCTGACATTCACAATGACCAACATTGAGCAAAAAAGCCCATTGGGCGCCCACAATGGTTAGAAAAAAGAGCACCATTGGGCAGCTCAATGATCAGATGTCGGCCCCCCTCCCCTCCCTCCCTCCCTCATATTGGCGACCATATTTTACACTCATGTGAAATGATTGTGATATTTTGTCGTTGTATGTGCAAACACAAAGTTGCGTGCGTGTGTGTGTGCGTGTTACTGTCTACCCGTGTGTGTAATATATACTGTGTGTGTGTGTGTAAAATGTCTAAGTATGTGCGTGTGTGTGTGTTTGCGTGTGTGTTTTTGCTGAAAGTGTATACAGGGAATTTGTGAGTGTGTGTGCGTGTGTTTTTTTGCTGAAGTGTATACAGGGAATTTGTGAGTGTGTCTGTGTGTGTGTTTGCTGAAAGTGTATACAGGGAATTGTGTGTATGTGTGTGTGTGTGTTTCTGTGCAATACAAAGAGTTACGTGTGTGTTACTATCTGTGCGTGTGTGTGTTTCTGTGCGATACAAAGAGTTACGTGTGTGTTATTATCTGAGTGTGTGTGTGTGTAAGTGTTCTGAGTATACAAGAAGTTGTATGTCATCTGTGCGACAGTAAAAGATCTTACACATACAGTAACACGCACACACACACACACACACATCCTCGGTCCAACGCCCCACACAACCCGACATGCACCCTTTGACACATTCATTCGCACATCCCGCACAAAGGCACACGACTAAGAAAACAAAGTGCAAAACCAGGCCGTAAACTCACGCAACTAAAAGACATTACACCAAATACACGCGCGCGCCTTTATACGACTAAACAGACAAGAAAAGAAATCATACATTGAAGCCACACATTCATTCACGTACACACACACACACACACACACACACACACGCACAAAAAAGCACTTCACCTGTTTTTTTTTCCTGGTAACAGAAAAAGAAAAACAACAACAACAATGAGCGACGGCTCCCTGCATTCCAACCTTGCTGCTCCAGTTGCGACCCCTCCCTGCCTGAGATCAACGGAGATCAAGTCGCTACAAAGCCTGTGCGAGGTCCTGATTTCAACAGCGTCAACCGGAGCCTGCGTTGAAGTCGTGCTGAACGCAGGCGCCGAACCGGTCAGCAAAGACCGAGTGTCGCCGCATGTTTGGTTTGACGAGTTCCAGAGCGAGCTTGGGCCGGGAGACAAGCGATTATGGTCCAAGATTATAGCCTTTGCCAAGGCTCGCTGCATGTTCCAGTCTTTTATGCTACGGCTTGTGACCAAGGAAATGTTTCTGCACCTTTCGTCCGCGCGGCTGGCCGAGGCACTGCATGGGCTGACACCTGCCCAGGCGGAACATCGTTTGCGGGGCTTGTCTGCTGAGCCCCTCGACAACGCTCTGGCCAGGGATTGTCCCCTCATGCGCATGCGCGGGGTAATAATCGGTGATCCCAGCCCTTCGCAGGTGGTGGAGCTTCGCCTGACGCCAGCGGACTTTGTGTCCCGCGTCATCGGCCAGAACGTCGACAAAGTTCGCCTGCACGAGTTAGGTTCCGTCCTGGTGTGCAAGGAGGCCAGCCACTACTGGTTCGCCCAGCCTCATCCAGCTTCACCCCGTGTCCCGTCTTTCAATTCTCTGATTGCGCTGCACGAGAGCAAAGGCGTCAAGTTCCTTGAATTGTTCCGCGTACCCGACGCGTCGTCGGATTCCGACGCGTCGGATTCTGAAAATGTCCGCGATACTACTACTACTACTGAACCGCAGCCCGCCGCGCAAGAGCAGCAGTTCCGCCCGGCGGCCCAGCGCCAAATCTGCAAGGCCTGGGTAGTGGCCCGCGATACACGGGTGGTAATCGACGCGCTCCCGCAGCCAGACCCCCTGACGGGTTCCTTGGGCGCCGGCCCTACGAAGCAGCAGCTAGAATTAATCCTACTGGAGATGCGGGCCAAGAGTGTTTATTCAGCACCTTTGTTCAAGGACGAATTTGCAGACTACGACCCGTCAGAAAAGAACCAGCCAGAGGAATTCAAGGAGTACGAGAAAGTACGCAACGAGCGGGCCTCTTTAGAGGGGCTGCTGCGCCCCCTGAGCCACGAGCTCAAAGCGCGAGTCGCGGCCTACCGCAACCAAGGCTACCTCCTCTACTTGTGTCTGAGTCATACGGTGGATAGTACCCCGGACTTTGTGCTCAGGGTGGAAAGGTGGGAGAAAGTCATCGACCGCGAGCTCAAGAGAGACGAGGCTGCAACCAACAAACGGCGCCGGCTGGATCAATAAAAAAAGACGAACCAGAGAACGATCCCTCGTCCAAAAAGCTAGGCTTTCCTCGTCCCCAGCCGAAATAGAGTCTTTATTAAAAAAAATGTTTTTACTTGATATCTGTTTCCAGTTCAGGAGAGAGCATCACGCGCGCAAACAATCTCGGTGTAATTAGCAAAAAAAGTAGGTTACAAAATACGGCGTGTCTCTACACACCTAGAATATTGGCCTTCTGGCATGTTATTTTCAAAAACAGTTTTCTTTATTAAATTCCTTACCCTCCAAAAGACCCCATCCTCTCTTCTTTCCCTACCGGTTTTCGCCTCGCGCCACTATCCTCCACCTTGGCCAAACCTCACTTGGATCCTTCCAAACCACTCTTTCCGTCCCTCCCCCCCCCCCTCCTGTTTTTTCTATTCAAAGAAAAAAACAATTTTTTTTGTTTGCTTTACTTTTTCAAAAAAGGAGAGGAAAAAGAAAGGTGCGCCGGGCAAAGATTGTAAAGAACAAGAAAAAGCTTTAAGCCAAAGAAAAAAAGAATGCAATCCCCCAGCACAGCCGCGACAAAAACAAAACACTCGCAGCACCTGGTCAACATTCTTGAGCACGTCGCCAAATTCGAATATCTGCAACAAGACAACAAAACCTTGATCATCACGTACGGACCCCCCGGGGTCGGCAAGTCCGTCGTACTCGAACAGTTTCTTGCCAGTGTCTTTTCAAGACGCAAACCACTGACTGAATTAAAAGCTTGGTACAACGGCAACATCGATCATTTGGTCAAGATGCACAGCGCGGAAGTGCAGAGCTGGATCCACGTCGAAAATGAATTAAATGAAAAAAAGCTTCAAAACTTTAAGCTTGCCAATTCACAATTATTTATCAATTATGTTACGCGCAAGAGGACGCAAAGATATTTTGCCGCCCGCAAAGAAAGACAGGGTCTGGACGAGCTGAATGATACCCTGATGCAGGCTGCTATGGAACTCGGCGCAGGGGTCTTGTTAGAAACGACCGGTGCGTACGGCAGGGTGGGATTCACTGCAAGGCCTCTTGTGGGTCTGCTCGTTGGCCAGACAGAAAGGTTACGCTATTTACATCCTTTGTCCCCTAGCGGACTAGACAACATAAAAAAAAGGCTCCGTGAACGCCGAGGGCAGCTCAGCGCCCATAACCCCGAAGAACTGTTCCGCGACTCCTACTACAACTTGTTGTACGAAATTCTGCCCAGTTATCAAATACTTGCAGATGTCCTGTACATTTGTGACAACAACAACGAGAAGATAGAACTGGCGTACCTTGACCAAAAGGGTTCGTTTTCTTCAAAGCCCGTCTCGTTGAGCGGCGCGCAGCGCCCGGAGACCTTGGAACTGGTAAGCAAACTCAACAAAATACATTTTATACGAGAGCTCGGCAAGGCCGATTGCACCTGCCGGGTTTCGACTGCACCTATTGCTTCTTGCGGCCATTCAGGGAATGGACAAAGTCAATATCCACGGAAATCTCGTCAATTCGACAGTCACAAACACCTTATGGCAGACGCTTGTGCAATAGAGGTCTTATAAAATTGTTGCGGGACTCTCTAGACGTGGCACCAGAGAAATTTCTCTAGTTCCACCTACACAAGCCTTTATCTTTCTCACACTTCAAACAATCGGGGAAAAGGGGCTTGGCAAGCCATAACTAGACGTTTAAAAGATATTTACTTTAGAAATAAAGTTGTTCCTTCCTTTATTTTTTTTGCACGATCTGCGTTGAGTTTTTGCAAAAAGACATGCAAACCTAGGAACTTTTTTTTTTTAGTACTACACGATGTTCGCTTCTTTTTTTATTCAGTAGCTATATTTTTCTTCCCGTTGGGCCGGCACTGCAGCTTATTCGAATACTCGTGCCTGTTCGCTACGTCTAGGCGAGGTGCCGCGGGCACAATCCAGAAGATGCGCCGGCTCGAACTCAGGAGTTTGTGGTCCGTTTCCGACACCACGAGGCAGCCGCAGGTGCCACAGGCCTCGACGAACGTAGTTTCGGCCTCGCCGCCATTGACGACCGCGCCGGCCTTGTCAGCCAAATTTTGCAACATGCTGTGCCAGGGCCCGCTCGCGACTTCTAGCGCGGCCGACACGAGCTCGGCCAGGTCCCTCTCGGCCTCCAGTGCTTCTTCCTGGCCCAGGCCCCGCTGTGCCAGATAGTGTGCCAGGCCCCGAACCAACGCCTGGGCAAGCTGGAACTCCTTGTGCTCCGACATTGTGTAGGAATGTGTGGGCCCTCCTTGTACTTGTTAGTTGCTGGTTCAAATTGTCAAAGGCCAAAGAAGTCCCTTTTTTTTTACGTCGTTGCTCCGAATAGCTTTGCGACGCAGAAGCAGAACAAAAAAAGGGTGCGGGTGTGCAATGTGTTTTTGTTTTTTGCTCTCCTTTCTTTTGTGTGTGTGAGAAGGGGACGAAGGGCAGGGCGGGGAGCGCCGGCCCAAACTGCCTAAAAAAAAAGTAGGCCAGACCGCAAACAACAGCAAAGAAAAATACAAGGAGTGCAGGGGCTTGGGGGGGTGGGAAGGTGGTTAGGTAGGTCCGGTGAGAGAGAACGAATTTCCCTGCCTGTAAAGTAGCTTTTGTTCCCGAGCCCCTCCCCTCCCCCCCCCCCCCCCCCCCCCTCCCTCCCTTTTGCCCCGACATATTCCTTTTCTTCCCTGTCCCGCCCGCCCCCCCCCCCCCCCCTCCGTCGCCCTGCTTTCCGGGCCTCCTGCACGGGAAGGGGTAGAGAAGCGAGAGAGAGAGAGAGAGGGGGGGGGCGCTGAGGTGGGGGGGCCTGCACGCGCCATTTGCACAAAGCGCCCCCCCCCCCCCCCCCAACTTCTGCCACAAACGGGAGAAGGCGCAAGGGAGAGAGAACGAGAGACACACACAGTCTCCAGAATCGACACTTTGCAGTGCTTGCCTCACCTCCCCTACCCTCTCTCTTCCTCCCCCCCCCCCCCCGCCCCTCTTTTTCCCTACACCACAACACCCAACACGCACTTCCCCCCCCCCCCCCCCCCCAAGCCGTACTTCTCGCTCGTCCTCTTGCCTTTGGGCGACCACCCATTTAGGGCAACGGGAACCTTTACCGATCTTTTGCAAGATCTCTCCGAGCTACCTAGCAAGTCTATCTACGCAGGTTAGATACACGCTTTAATTTCACGTATGTATCGCAGAACTGAAACCGTAGCAGAAAGCTGCCACGTCACGAAACTAACTCAGCTACTGGTTGTCGCGCTAACCCTGTCTAACTACTCAGTTGAGTGGATTATAAGACTGATGTATTATTGACTGGCACTTGAAGTATTAATAACGTTCCCAGTCTATATTGGTAATAGTTACTGTCCGGCCAATTGACAAATTAACTATCCAGGTAACGGTGGTTAAAATAGTTATGACTAACGCTCCCCCTTAGTTATTTTGTCAATACTATCTATCCGTTGTGAAAGTCTTATAGCACTTCCGAAGGGGGTATCGAAAGTCACTAAAAACTAAATATGCGAAGTGCTGTGAGTGTGATAGGGATAGGAGGAAAGAGGATAGATTCACGTGTTACGCGACAAAATAAAAGTATGAGACTATGTGGCCGTTCCTGCCACCAGAAAATCTGGTACGTCTGCCACCTGCCACCTGGCCCGCCAAAGGGCTAGTCTAATTCACCACGTAGTACGTCGTCGTCGTAAACCTCGCTGGTCGCCATCTCGTGATCCTCCGCCTCCAGTCCGCCCTCGTCTACTTGCTCCGGGGCTGCTTCTCGAAGTTGCTCAATTTCCTGATTCGGATAACGATTGTACTTGAATTTGATTAACTTCGCACGGCTAAGCCACCACTCCGGATGATGATCGATGATTCGGTCGGCCGGCTCCAGGTCCAGCCATCGCATTGATCTCAAGTACCAAGGTCTCCAACTCGACATGAACGAAACTCGAAGACTCACACAAAACAAAATACATGAAGCACCTATAACTATTCCGGGATCTCCGGAATTTCAACCGTAAATTTATTGAGCAAATAATAAAACTGCTCGCGCGGTAACGGCTTTGTGAGTAAATCTCCTATCTGCTTCTTAGTTCCTACTTTAATAAACTTTATCTCTCATCTCTCTGAAGGTGATGTATGAAATGAAGCTCTAGAGGTAAATGCTTGGTACGAGGGCCTGATAATCCCCTCTCTCCTGCGAGAATGGTTTGCGAATTATCCTCGAAAATTTCAACGGCACCCGTCCCTTCTGCCGAATTCCGAGTTCCTCTCTGACATGGCCTACCGCTAATCCCTCTCGAATACACTCAGCCGCGGCGTAAATTTCCGCGTCATTCGAACTTAGTGCAACTCTACTCTGTCTTTTTGAAAGCCAACCTATCGGGTCTTCTCCCCACAATATTAGATAACCTGTGCGAGGCTTACCGGTTTTTGGACATACTTTGTGTGCGGCATCAGGCCATAGCGTGACTTTGGGATAGGTTTTACCCTGTTGATTGGATTTTGGCCCGTGAAATGCTATACCGCGAAAAGACTTGATTAAGTATCGTAAAATCCTGCCTAACATAGCATAGGTTACACCTTTATCTATGGTTTGCATGCCACTAGCAGCATTGAGTGCTTGTTCGATATCTGGCCTCGTCATCTTAGCTAAATAGAGCAAACTGCCCACTATACTCGGAATAGACATCTTACGCAGTCCGGCATCATCCGACATTGCTTCCGGTAATTGGACTATCGCCGGGGTACTGACGTATCCTGTCTCGCGTAAAATTTGCAACTGGTATTTTCGCTGGTGCAAGACTATTCTGTCTTTTTCATGCACGATCTTGATGCCTTTAAACTCTTTCGCAACTCCTAACCTCTTTAACGGGTAATACTGTTCAAACGCAGACGCGAATTTTTCGTAAGCTTCTTTGCTTGGTGCGGAAAATATTAAGTCATCTACGTGAAATACTCCCATAATCGCTTCACTGATAGGCTTGTCTTTCTCAACGAACATACACAAGTCTGAGTCTAACAGCCTAAATCCTAGTTCCTCTAACTTAGGGGCTAGAATATCATACCACCTTCTCCCTGCCTGCGGCGCGCCATACAATGCACCATCAACACGCAATATCATACCCTCTCTGCCCTCTCTATCCATCACATCAGGTGGGTAGGCAAATACCGGGTCTTGCATGCGAGCATTTAAATAAGCATTTTTAAAGTCTATGCCGTACAGCTTATTGCCATGCCAGGCGGCAAGCTTAGCAACCATGAGCAGTGAACGGTGCGAGGCACAAGGAACAAACAACTGGTCTGGATTGAAACTAACTCCTGGCTCTAACATATCTCCTCTCAAAGCTAATCTAGAATTAACGAACTTCCTACCGTTCTCATCTATCTTTCCCTTGTGAACCCAAGTCAGTCTGACTATCTTGTTGACTCCAGCCTTTTTGGCTTCGTCGTATTTAACCCAAGTGTAGGTAGACGAATGTTCAGATAGAGCAAGAATTCATTTGGTTCATTCATGCATCTGTCATAACAGAACGTAGCACTCTCTAACTCTCCAGCAGGCAATACGGACTCGCTCTCACTTACCTTATACTTAATGATCTCAGAATCTAGCATCTTCTCTAGCCTATCTTCGAACTGTACAAAGTGAGATGGTTTTGGTTGTCGTCTGACTTTCAATCTCTCTTTGGGAGCACATTTCTGCTTAACTATCCCTGAACGTACTTTACTCTCCCATCCTGCTCCGTATGTCTTCTCTGCCCACTCCTCTCCCCACTCTCTCGCAAGTACTCTCACTCTCACTCCCTCTAGTTCCTGAAACTCAACTACTTTCGGCTTTCGTTTTAGTTCACTATGCGGTCGTGGTTGTTCTGTGTCCTGCGATTGTAATGGGTGTTGTTGTTGTGCTTGTCGTCTTGTGCGTTTTCCTTCGTGAACTATGTTCGCTTCTGTGATCTTATCACTTTGCTCCCATGTTCTTCCTTTACTAGGTCGCTCACTCTCTTCATATTATTTCCTCTCATGCTGTGTTTGTGGATCGGATGCATCTGTGAGCGCGTGTGCGTTACCTAGTCCTGTGTTGATTGTCTGTGGGGTCGTGTCGGTGGGATGGGGTGCAGCTGTCGATGTGGTGTCGATGTCCTGTGTAGAAATGCTATCTTGTGTAGGTGTGTAGTTGTGATCTAAGCTAACTTCCCCTGTGTCCCCTCCATACTCCCCCTGTGCTTGTTGACTAACTGACTGACTAACATCATCGACGTGGTCATATGAGTCTTCATCGTCATGAGTCTGTGACGTGTCCTCTTGTGTGTGGGTGGTGTGGAGTGTGTTTGTGCAACATCGACATCCTTGCTCTCACTCTCCCCCTCAGCTACATCCTCATCCCACTGAACGGTTCTGGGTGGGTGTGCTTCCTTTCCTATCACGTACGGGTTGAATCGCACGTTCCTAACACCTGTTACTATCTTACTACCGTCCCACACTCTATAGAGCTCTCTAAACAAGTCATACCCTACTAGCATGACTCTCCTGCCTCTAAACTGTCCCTTTCTCCCTTTACCTGTGTACATTACCCCCATGCAACCTATCGGCCTCAGGTGTGTCACAAACGATTTTCTACCTAAGAGCTGTTCGTAGGGCGATGCCCCCTTTCTAGGTCCGGAGGTGGCAGGCAAAATCTTGTGTGTTGTGTCGACATTTCTGGGAGAGGCAGGCACGCGTTAACAACGGTGTTCGAGAAATCAGAATGATTGAAACACAGCTTAGTGGTTTTCTGGGCGTTTGTTTGCAACAGGTTGATCCGTGCTATGCGTAGCCTGTTGATCTCAATGATGGCCAAACGTTTTGCATTGCCAGTCACAACCAGCTGCCGGACATCCACTAAGGCCGTTGGTACATCTCCCTGGACGACAAGCCGGTTCGGTCCTTCTTGACCTAGGTCCACGTGTAAAATCCCCGCAATCGTGTTCCTAGGGTAGACCGAGGCCGTGGTAGACACGTTGCGAAACTCGACATTGATCAGGTCACTTGGTACGGACGATAAGAATATTTCGGCCCCGTAACAAAAAGCGTCTGCGTCCCGGCGCTCAAGCGTGACGAGCCTTAAATGGTTGTTGTCCACAAGTTCAACGGTCAAGAAGTCTTCTGCTTGGCGGCTGACCACCCGCAGCGATTGCAGGTTCCAGCATTCGTCCACAATCACCGTCTCGCCGGAGACCGTCAGGGAGCCCTTGCCCAAAAAATCGCAGCACTTGAATTTCAGCCAAGGCGCACAAAGCCTGCCCGCCTATGGCAGTTTATCCTCCTTTGGCGGTTCATCCTCCTTTGGCAGTTTATTTTTCTCTGGCAGTTCATTTTTCTTTGGCAGTTGATCCTCTGCCAGAAGCCAATTTACGTCGTAGAAAACTATGGACGAAAGGTTAGTCATTGCTGGCCACAATTTGTCGACCAAGTGCTTAGACGACGTCACCATTCCTCCCCTGAACTGAACAATTTTGTTCTTCAGTTCGCTAGCGTCAAACTCCATGTCCTCAATATCGTCACGGGCGAACATGGCGACTCGGTAAACTATGGTGGGGTTAAACAGCCGGGGGTTAGGTACCCGTTCCATTTCTTGGCAGACTGACCGGGCTAGGGTGGCCACACATCTGTGCCGAACCTGCAGGAACAATTCAAAAACTGGCTGCAGGTCCTTCCACTCTGCCAGACCTGGGATGGTCTTGGTTTGCTGTTTTTCCGAGAAGCCGAGCCAGCCGCGGATCCTGTTCCTGTAAAGGTCGAGCACCAAAGGCAGGTCGCCGCTACAATACCTGAACAGAACGATGGCCAGCAAGATCTGCAGCATCTCGGGGCTGCTTACACAGTAATAGCCCACTTCCACTGATTCTAAGTCATGATAAATTAGCAGCTCGATGTCTGGGGAACGGAGCCGGTTGGTCAAGTCACTGTAGTCTTTTATATTTTCCTGGCGCGACATCAACAGCCTAATCCCGGTTAGACACACACAAAATACCTTGGGTGAGCTGTTGTGTTTATCAGGCGACCAATTCAGATTGTTTGCGAAGGAAAGTGCGTGGGGAGAGAGAGAGAGAGAGAGAGCGAGAGAGAGCGGGGGAGAGCGAGGGAGAGGGGGGGGGGGGGGGAGGTTCAGGACAGAGGGCCAGCAGCAACCAAGATTCTCGGACCAAGAGACCCCTCCTCCCCTACCCTATCCCCCCCCCCCCCCAAACGCGCGGGATCCCCCCCCCCCCTCCCTCCCTCTCTCTATCTCTTTCTCCCTCACCTCTCCTCCCCCCCCCCCCCCCGGCCTTGAGAAAAAGATCTCTCCTCTCCCCTTTGCCTCCTTGCCCGCACACCTCCCTCCCCCCCCTGCGACACAAATCAAAAAAGAAATTGTTCTTTTATTTGCTAACAAAACAAAAAATGGCCTCATCCCCGGGCCCCTCTCCCTCTCCCGGCTGGCTGCTGGATGGCTGGTGCATAGACACTGCGGCGCATGGCCAGGTCCTGTTGCGGCTCACGCAGGAAGCAGCGCGCGAAGAAACCAAGGCCGCCGAACAAATCTGGGTAGTGCTGTACAACGTAGCCGTCAGGTTCGACCGGCACCTGGAAGTCGACGACCTGCTGGACTCGATGTACATGACCCAAGGGCGTCGCCACGACGACGGCGGCGGCGGCCAGACGCGCGAAATGAACTGCCCCGTGCTGGAGCAAGGACTGCGCGACGCCAACGAGGCGTTGCTGCGGGAGGCCTCTCTGGAGGGTCCCACGTGTACGTCTGGACAAGGCCGCCGCCACGGGCCGAGTGCGACAGCGCGGGCTGCGTCGTGGGCGACGTGAGCTTCTTGCGCCGTTCTTCCGCGGTGCGGACGTCCCTGTCCGAGCACCTGCTAGTGGACAAGGGCTGGGCGCTGCCGCTCGCCGTTTTCCCGTTGCACGTGAGTTCGCGGGGCCGGCTGCGGCAGCTGCTCGGCGCCGACGACGTCGTGCCCGACTGCGAACCGCTGCTGCTGCTGCAGCAGCAGCAGCAGCACGGCGCACGCTCGACAGCGAAGATAGTTAGTCCGGCTCCACACCTCCGCCCCCCCCCCCCCCACACCCCCCCGCCAGCCAGCCGGCTATTTTTTGTGGGGCCTTCTCTGAATGATCTTTTTTTTGGTTTTTTTTTTTTAAATGGGAAGTTTGCAACAAAAAAAAATTAAAAAAAAATTCGTTTTTTAACAAAAAAAAATTCACCTGAATAAAGAAAAACTTACACTACCTGTGTTGTGTTTCGCTCGTGTACGTAGGGTTCCATGTGTCCTTTGGACAGCAGTACTAACCTTGCCTGATCTTTTCTGAGACGGCGCGTAGCCATAAGAAAAGGATGCGGGGACTCACTATTTTCGGCCATGTTGAAGTCGGGGCCAAAGATATCCACAAAGCTCGGGACTAGGTCTTCGCTGAAGAAACCAAAGGAACAGACGACCTGCTTGACAGTGCTAATCTTGCTAATGATTTGTGCAATGGCAATCCATGCTCGTGTGGGTGCTGATGGCGCGTCCCAAGCCAACCATACTGCTTTGCCCTTGCCGATTTGTTTTGTGATCCATTCTTGCCAATCTTTTCTTTTTTCTTCTTTAGTCTTTCCTGCAGGCTGGAATTTCGAGTCGGGTGTGCCAAGCTTGACAAAACTAGCATTTCCTCCCGGTTTCTGGGGAGGGGCCATACGAAATCTTGTGTACTGCTCTTCTTTTTCGGGTAGCGCACACAGCTCGTACTGGCGAAAGAATTGCTGGTCCTGCATCGTCAGGGGAGACCGTCGATTTTCTTGGGCAAGACCAGGGACATCCCTTCCGAAAGCGGAGCACCAACGGTACCGGAGAACAGCATGTTATGGGCTGTGAGCAGGAGTTTGGTCTTGATGGCACGAGGCAACTCTATGTCATGCTCCCCCTGGACTAGTTGGTCCAGTGCCAGGACCCTTACTATGCCCTGCAACTGCTGGGACTCCACCTCGCGGTTTTCCAGAAAAGACGACGGCTTGCGGACCGATTCCCACGTGTTATCGGGAAGTCCTTTTAACCCTTTGGAGGCACGCTCTGTAGGCTTTGTGCACAGCTCCTCCCGGAACTTAGTCCGGCAAGATTCGAAAGCTCCCGCTGCCACTTCCTTCTGCATTGTGGCATTTCCCTGCCAGCGCCATAACAGTACGGCTATTTCGCACTCTTCCTGTACAGCGGCGTTGCGAGAAACATTCATCGAAGGTACTTCCTCAAACGTGTAGACATTAGGAGCCATCTTCAGCAGCTGTTCGCAGAGGCGGCTGCGCTTTCGGCCGGGGGGGCGGCCGTCATGCCGGGTACAAATTTCGGCCAAAGAACTGAGTTGGTTATGCGCGCTTTCCCCCTTTTTTACGCAGCGTAATTTCTAAGGCCTTCCGCTAAATGGTGGCCGATAATTCCTCCTTTTGTCGCTTCACTGAAACGACGTGGTCTCGCAGGGCTCCCAATTTCTTCTGCGCAGTGGCTGCGATTGGTGCAAGAGCCTCTATGGCCGGTATGACGTAATCGTCGATCTTTTGTGGGTTGCTCCGCAAATGAGCTATTACGTCGTTGAACAATGCTGTCGCATCCCTGGATTGGTACATGTCGTTTATCCGAACATTAACCTTCTGCGGCGGCAGTGTGATCACACTTACATCAGCCGCCGCGCGTAGGATTCCTTTTTCTGCCAAAGCTAGCTTCTCTGTTTGGCCCTGTATTTCCGGATCCGGGACCGCGTCTCCTTGGGCTTCTTTTGTTGCCAAAACCTGCATCACGCCTTCTTCTGGGATACCTTCTGCTGTGTCGCCTGGATTCATGTTAGGTACCCCTTCTTCCGACGGCCTGCCCCCAGAGGAGCATTTACTGCGCACTTTCTTGCCTTTCTTCTTAAGCTTTGGTTCTTGGTTCAAGGCCTCCTGCTTTTCTCTGACAGCCTCTAGCCCCGCTGCGGTTTCGCGCAATTGCTGATGAAAAATAATCATGGCTCTTTGCAATTCTTGAAATACAGTCATTGCTTCGACATCGTCTGTGCCTTCTATAAGAACATCCGTGAGACTTGTGATTCCCTCCTCGAACTCTCTGATTGCATTCTCGTCCTGCAGTGGTCGCGCTTGGTCTATATCAAGTTGCATTATGTATTTGAGCACTGCTTCCGGATTGACTTCTTGTCCCGAAGTATCACGAAAAACCTTAAACTGCACTTGAATTGCACGAGCTTTACCCATCGCTTGTTGGAGTGCTTCTTTTGCCGTTGCTAGGTTGAATATTGCATGTTCTCTCTCTCTCTTTCCAATTCCTGGCGCCTCACAAACAACGAGGTGCGTTGTCTACTGGTTGCTGTGGACGAAACCGGGTCAGTTGTGTTTTGGTTCTTATCCGACAAAATGATATTGGCGCTGGGCCTACCCTCAACTTGGTCTCCGGTACCTGTATCATCATCACCATTCGCTGGATTTGGTAGGCCCTGTGACACCGTTGTGCCGTTGTTGTGGGGGTCCTGGGCAAACATCAAGGGCTGTCCTCTATAATCGGGATTAGATGGTGGAGGTCGAAAATTGTTTGCGTCTTGCTGTTCCGCGGCAGGAAATAGGCCGGCTTGCGGACCGCCGGATTTCTTTGGCTGAACCGCGTTCGGAGAAGCATCTAGACCAAATCTCACGCTGGGATCGCTACTTAAAGCACTAGGGCTTGGAGGTGGCGATGCGCTCTGTGCCTGTCGTAGACTAGCAGTCGGTGGCACAGCCGCGTGCGTGGTCTGCTGTTTCGTACGGGGGGGTGTACTACTTGCGCAGGATCATCCTCATAGAAGGCGTCAAAAAGATCGTCGTTGACTTGTGGACTGTCTGTGTGAGGCGAGGGGCGTCGTCCAGAACTGGGTAGACTTGGCTGTTTTTGGTCTTCGTAGCCTTGGTCTTCGTAGCCTTGGTCTTCGTAGCCTTGGTCTTCGTAGCCTTGGTTTTCGTCGTCTTGGTCTTCGTAGCCTTGGTTTTCGTCGTCTTGGTTTTCGTCGTATTGGTTTTCGTCGTCTTGGTTTTCGTCGTCTTGGTTTTCGTCGTCTTGGTTTTCGTCGTCTTGGCCTTCGCCGCCGCCGCCTTCTCCTTTGCCGCCGCCGCCTTCTCCTTCGTCGTCGTAGTTTTCGTCATGCTGGTCCTGAGTTAATGGTTGCTGTTTATCCTTCGCTTGTGTAAAGGGGTTTGCCATCCACTTAATGACAGGGATTGGTCTCGTCGTCGTCCGGATTCCGCGCTGCCTCCTCTGTCCTGCACGACTTGTACACCCGTCGATTTCCTAAATGGCGTTCGAAACCCTCCGGCATACACCCGTGCGCCATACGGTACAGACTGTCCTGTGGATGATGATGATTCAGGGCGACGCAGTGATGGTAGGCCGCTCAGTAGCTGTGCTACAGTCGGCTGCAAAGGTCTTGAGGGTCCTCTTTCGCCCGGAGCCCTTCCTGGGTTTAACAGCGACAATCCTAGTGATGACCCTCCACCGAGAGGCAGTTGGCTGCTTTTGACCTCCACTGCTACTGGCTGCGACAGTTGCGGTCCTGGTTCTAGCAAGGGCAGCCTCAACGCCGGAGTGTTCGTGACAATCCAGAACACGTTGTACAAAAATAGGTTCCAATCGTGGCGGTTTGCTTGCCTTCTTGCATAAACTTCTGAACACTCGTTGCCAATCCCTCCGTACTGATCTGCACAAAGCCCGTTGATCAACGAGTAGGCCAGCACATGCAGGTACTCTTTTGGAATGTTCTTTTCAAGCTTGTCTTTTTCAATCGCTTGGAATGGACAGTCGTCAAAAAGCTTTGTAACCCACTGTTGCATAAGAACAATATCATCGATGACATATTTGGGACAGTCAACCTTCAACTCTGCTAGAGCTTTTACAGCCATCTCGTTTTCTCCTGCTCCCACTGCGTGTGGAGACTTTCCCAATGACCCATCAATAAAAGCGTCACAGTCAACGCTGACATATTGGGACGCACCGCGCAGCTTAAGAAAAAGCCAAACTGGAGCTTTTTTTGCTCTTTAATCTTTAACCATTCATCTGCTGCTTGTTGTGCCCTTATTGCTCTTGCCCCGTCGTCGCCCGTTTCGATTCTCCAATAGCCTCCGATCAGCTGATTTTCTTCGTCAATTCCTGCGGCTTGTATATTGGTTGTTATTGCTGCAGCAGATGCAAACCACACAGATCGAAAATACTCGTACTGAGCATTGAGCGCTTTAAGTTTGTCGTCTCCTTTGCGACAGGGGGCTGCTGTGATAAGGCCGAGGTGTTGCCAAACCTCCAGAATATCGAGAGCCTGTACACTAACGCATTTTAGGACACAGTCTTGAACTCGGGGGTCGCTCCAAGAAACGTCTTTTGCTAAGTACGCAAACCTTATCAAAGTCGCAGCGAAGTCAGGTATAGTCGGTTCACTGGCCGGCTTTTTCTGAGTTTTTGCCTGATCCGCCAATAAAACGCGAACAAATTGTTCCAGCCTTTCGTCAAAAGGGTCCTGTTTGTGCGCATTTGGTGGGTCAGCGATAATTGCTTTTTTGCTTTGAAGGAGAAGTCTGATAGTCTGTGACAATGCGTTCAAGTTCTTGCTTGGACTGAACGACGGGGAAAGTACATTTCAATTCGGCGTCGTCGTGACCACCGTGTTGAGCAATCTTTGCATCCGGAATTGGAATGCCCGCATCGCCTTCGGCACTCATCAGCCCGTTGTTAGCCTCGTTTTCCGTGATACACTTTTCTGAGCCAAGGCTGTTTTTTTAAAATGCTTATTTAGTCGGAACCCAAGTCCGGTTTTTTTTTTTTAAGCCATGCTTGCACTCTTTTTCTTTCTTTTAAAGCAAAAAAAAAAAAAAAGAAAGAAACAGAAAGGAGTGGGAGCGGATGTTTTCTGGGAAGGGGAGGGAAGGCGGAGAGGGGGGGGGGGGGCGGGGGACACAAAAAAAACATTAAAAAAAAGCTCC
Organism: Paulinella micropora; assembly: GCA_019918135.1. Lineage (NCBI taxonomy): Eukaryota > Cercozoa > Imbricatea > Euglyphida > Paulinellidae > Paulinella > Paulinella micropora. The sequence goes on from WBZZ01005544.1 coordinate 25,948, forward strand.
GAGAGCAGCTGAATTGATTGAAGAAGGAAGGGCTGGGCAGGAGGAGGGAAAAAAGGGGGGAGGGGGGAGGGGGGGGGGGAGAGAGGAGTCAGCGCGCCTCACTTTTGCCCTCCACCCCCTTCCCCCCCCCCCCTCCCTCCTTCACACCCCTTTCCCCCCCCCCCTCACCTCACGACCCCTCTCGTTCTTTTCTTTTTTCTTTTTTGCGCTGCCAAACTTGCACGAGCCAGCGTTCCAAACATTGGGGGAGGGATGGGGAGAATGACGGGGGGGGGGGGAGGAAAGGGGGTTTTAAGAAAAGCAAAAAAAAAAAAAAAAAAAAAAAAAAAAAAAAAAAAAAAAAAAAAAAAAAAAAAAAAAAAAAAAAAAAAAAAAAAAAAAAAAAAAAAAAAAAAAAAAAAAAAGGTTGGCAGGGGGGGGAGAGGCTTGGCCAAACAAAAAAACAAAAAGCGGGGGTACAAGGGCAGGTAACATGCAACGGACGTTTGACAGCGCGGCCGTGTCATGCGCTTACTCCTTTGTGGCCTGTGTCGTGAAAACACGGCCCGTACCAGCAGCAAGCGCGCATTCCTGTAACACGCAGTGCCCTTGGGTACGGAGCCTGCCTTCTTCGCCCTGGTCCGCCTGTGCACTGTCGGGCGAAATGTACTTGTGTGAGCCGCAGATATGTACTGATTCTTACGGGCGATGCCTTCGCACTGGGCGCGCGTTGGCCTCGCCGCAACTGGAGGCCTCTGCCGACGATCTTTAGCACGGGGGGGCCCTGCGCCAGAGATCTTGGGCGGCGCAGACGGGGCCCATAAGTTACTTCAGGACTAATGCTCAAACAGGAACCGGCACGCCCCTCCCAGTACAGCCAACACGCGCGCCGCAGCCCCATCGCGTGTTGGGGGGGGGGGGATAGGTCAAAGACAGAATGTGCTTGCACCCCCCTTCCCTCTCCCTTTCCTAGTTCTCACCCCCCTTCCCTCTCCCTCTCCTAGTTCTCAGTGCCAAGTGTAAGACTTTGTTAAACTTTAATTCGGTGTATCATCCGCCGCAGGGTCGTGCTGGAGTACGGTGTGCAAGATCTGCGATAATAAGAAAATATTAAAAGTGGAAAAAAATTGGAATGCGTCTGCACGCGCAAACAAGGGACGAGGAGGGGGGGGGGGGGGGGTTAGCAGTGGACCAAGGGAAGAGGGAGGAAACAGGGGGGGGGGGGGGGGGGGAGGGAGCACTCCCCTTCCTCCCCTTCCACTTCTCCCCTCCCCTTTGTCTCCCCCCTCCCCTCCCGTCTGTTTCTTTGGTTGTCTGGCAAAAAAAAAATTTCTTCCTCTTTCATATTTTTCTGACCTTGCGCACGGTGGCCGAGCCATGGCACAAAAAGGGCGCCGTCGGGGGTTAGCAGGGGACAGGGGGGGGACGGGCTGGGGGGGAGCACGGATTGTCTTAGTCCCCCCGTCTGAGAATCGGGAGCGGGAGTGGGAAGAGGCAGGGCCGGGGGCGCGCTTCGCCGGTGTACAGAATTATAAAAAAATCCTTGACAAAGTTTTAATCTTGACACTGAAAACTAAGAGATGGGATGGAGAGGGAGCGTCAAGAATGTACTAATTACGCTGAATTAAAGCTCGACAAAGTCTTGCACTTGGCACTGAGGAATATGAGAGAGAAAGGGAAGGGGCGTGCCAACAATGTACAAAAAAATGTAATAAAAAAAGTATCGACAAGGGAGAAGGGAAGCTCTTTGAGCCCCCGGGCTCTGTTGCAAGATTTTTTTGGCCGAGAGCAAAATTAATTATAACGGTTCCATTGAAATTTAATAAAAGAAACTCACGAATTTAAACGGAAAGGAGCAGCCGGACCACGTCCGTCGGCAGCTGATGACGGTTGGAAGCAAGCGCTCTTTTTTGGCGCTTTCTACCCCGTTTGTTTGTTTTTTCTTTGGTTGTCGGGCAAAAAAAAATTATTTTTCCTTTTTTCATATTTTTCAGATTTTTCTGACCTTGCGCACGATGGCCAAGCTATGGCACTGACAGGGCACCGTCAGGGGTCGTGAGGCCCTTGTCCACCTGGTACATTGACCACCGTCCATCCATCCGTCAAGAATGTGCTAATTTTTTTTGGCAGGGAGTAAAATTAATTATAACGGTTCCATTGAAGTTTAATAAAAGAAACTCACAAATTTAAACGGAATGAGCGCAGTCGGTTATTGTCAGCGTGCGCAGCTTGGGCGCGCCGCCGAAACGCAGCCCTTGCAGATGCGCGAGCCAGTCCAAACCAGTGTGGCAGAGCCCGCCATGCCTGTTGCGCCAGCCTTCACATTTAGCAGGCTGTGTTACAGTAAGCAACTGCTGCTGCTGCTGCTGGCGGCTTTCGACTTGTCTTTCTTATTTTCGCGTGTTCGGACCATTGTTGCACTTTGTAGACGATGGTACGAACACGCGTCAACGCGGCGCCTTTGCGAACTGGACTTTTTTCTCTTTCCCGTTTCTCGAATAAATTTTGTCGCCAAATTGTCTTGCGTGTGTTTCCCCGGAAAACCTCCCGGCCCCCTTTTTTTGCTCAACGTTTTCCCCCTCGATTATTACCGTCTTTGACTACTCTGTGGGTACCCCGCAAAAACCGAGTTTTTTGGCCGCGGATTTGCAGCCTTCCCGCAAAATCCGGACGTTTTCCAGTGAATCCGACTGTTTTTCCGAATCCGTCGGATTCGGAAAGGGTGGATTAAAATATTTTTTAGGCACAACACACCCCCCCTGCCCCTGTCCCCGGGGAGGAAGGGGCGGGGGGGGGGGGGGGAGAAAGAAAACAAATTGTATGGTGCCCGCCAACCCGGACGTTTCCCGCATTCTGCGCGTTCCCCCGCAAAACCCGTGCGTTTTGGCCACAAATTTATGGCTTCCCCGCATAACCCCAAAATTTCCCGTATAACCCGTTGTTTTTGCCGCAAAGCAGGCGAATTCGCGGCAAAACGCTCCGCCCGACAAATTCGCGGAAAAACGCCAGGGTTTTTGCAGAAAAGCCCCGCAATTGATTTTTTTTCTGCCTCTCACCCTCCACCCCCCCCCTCCACCCCCTACTGGGGGGGGGGGGGAGGGTTGTGTTCCCAGAAAAAAAACTGCTTGCGCCTTGGCGGATTCGGAAAAAAGTTCGGATTCACTTGAAAACGACCGGGTTTTGCAGAAAACCCATAATTTTGACGGAAAATCCCCGGGTTTTACCGCAGACCAACAAGTTCGCGGCAAAAAAGTGTGGGTTGCTTTCATGCAGAACCCAAAAATCTCCGTATAACCCGTTGTTGTTGCCGCCAATTTTCGGGGTTGCCACCAACAGCGGTTTTGACAAAGTCCGTGATTTCACAGCGGTTTTGTTTTGAAATTATTTTTTTATTAAATGGAAGGTAGTGGTGATTGGACGTAGGTGCCCAGGCTCTTATGTGCAAAGTCGCAGCCCCGCGCAGCTGCCTGGGCCCAGTACTGTGCGCCCTTGGCTTCGTCCTTTGGAATTGCCCAACCAAAGAAATGATAAGCGCCCAGCACGCATTGTGCGGTGGCATGGCCTTGCGCTGCGGCCTTGCCGATCCACGCTGCGGACTCGGTTTTGTCTATGCGCGCGCCCTCGCCAGCGCAGTAGCATAACCCCAACCTGAACTGCGCTTCGTCATTGCCTTGCAACGCCGCTTTTTGGTAGAATTCACACGCCTTGGTCTGATTCTTGAGCGTTCCCATCCCGTACATATAGCAGGCCCCCAGCCGCAGCTGCGCGCCCGCCAGATTCTTGGAAGCTGCTTTTTGGTACAAGCGGAAAGCTCTGGCCTCGTTTAGGGGGACCCCCTTGCCTCTTGAGTAGCAGTCGCCCAGCCACAGCTGCGCCTCCGCGTTCCCCTTCAAAGCGGCGCGCTCGTACCACTGCGCGGCTTTGGCTTCATCTTTGGCCACGCCTTGGCCATTCATGTAGCACCGGGTCAGACGAAACTGCGCGTCCGTCTGTCCAAGCTCAGACGCTGACGTGTACCATTTCGCGGCCTCGACTTTGTTTTTCACGACTCCCTTCCCTTTCATATAACACGCCCCCAGCCAACGCTGCGCTTCTGCGTTTCCTTGCTTCGCTGCGCGCGTAAGCCACTGCGCTGCCTGACCCAAGTCCCGCTCCACTCCCGTTCCGTGAGTATAAATGGATGATAGGCAAAACTGTGCGTGTGAATCCCCTCCCTCCGCCGATAGTTTGAAGAGTTCTACTGCCTTGGCGATGTCTCGGGCAACGCCGTCCGTTGGACTTCCGTGCAGGTACATTTCCGCCAGGCACGTTTGGGCCTCGACGTCACCCTTTTCAGCTGCTTTTGTCACTCGATGCAATCTCGCGCGTATTGCCCCCGCCAGTACCGTTTGCAGTTCTGCTGCGCCAAGCCGGCGGCTTCGGTGTCGATTTCTCTGGCGAGTAGAGCCAGTTACCATTCGGGAGGCGTGCAAGACCTAAGACCTAAGACCTAATACAAGAATTAATGTTTTAAATTTTTGCTAGCTCGACTATACCAAAAAACATGCTCTTAGTGCGTTACAAAGGGAGGAAGGGGCGCCCCCCCCCCCCCCCTTTTCTCTTGCTCCCTCCCTCTCTCTTTCTCCCTCTCTCTCTCTCTTACAAGGAGCGGGGCAGAGCAGGCGCGCAGGGGAAGGGGGGGGGGGGGGGGGAAGATTGGAGAGGGAAAAGGGGAAAAGAAGGGTTTGTCACAGGAACCAAACTTGCAGCTAATTCCTGTTACTGCAAACATACTAGGCACTTTTGGTTGGAGCACGAAATGAAAAACCAGTCCCAACCAGAGTTAGGCGGTGACCGAGGCGCTCTGCCTGTCTCACTCAACGCAACGAATACCACACAGGCGCAGGCCTGGGCGCGAGCGTCGGCCGAGCTCTGGCACGTCGTGAGCTCTAGACCGGATGCTCCTGACGGCGCAAGAGCTCTGCCCGGAGCGGCCGAGCTGGGGGAGGCTCAGCGACTGTTTGCGGCAAAGACTAAGGAAAACGACCTCCTGGCAGTGGAGAAACTTCGCCGCAAGCCCGTGTTTTGGCAGCCAGAGGGGCTGTTCTTCCTGGGCTGCTGTATCAAGTCCGGCCGCGGCGTTCCCGCTTGCAACGCAGAGCTTGCTTGCTTATACTGGATCGCCGCCCTCGAACTTGCGCGTGCGAGCGAGACAACCCCCAGGCCTGTGTATTATCTGTACCTGCTGTGGAAGTTGGTGGAGTACCTCGAACTTGCGCGTGCGCCAACCGACTACGGCGGACGTTTCAGAGTCCAGGATCCCTGCTGGTACCTGAAGGAACTGGCTCGTTGCGTCTGGAAAAGCAATTTGCCCAGTAAGGAACGAGAGCACTTTTTAGCCCGCAGCCGCAAGGCCCCGCAGACGTCGCTTCTATCTAAGCTAGCCTGGCAAGAAACGTGGCTGGTCAGCCCCGTCAACACGCGCGCTGTGCAGCACAGTGTCTACATGCAACGCTTCGCCGCGCGGATAAGGCTAGAAGCCGGCTCCAGCCTCCAGCCGGAGGACTACGCACAAGATTTCCGACAGCTTTTCCCCCTTGACGTAGAACCAACCGCCCTTTTTTGGCAAGACGTGGGCGACGCGCTGTCGCACTGGTGGTTGGCGCTGGGCCCAGCGCACGTCGCGGTCCGGGGGTCTGCCCTGCGCCAAGTGCTCGGCAACACGAGCGAGCAAGTTCGGTACACACAGCTGATCAAGCTACAGGAAATGCGTCGAAGGTACAATCAACACAGCCTAGTGCCAAGCGACTGGGCGTTGATGTACAAACAGGAACCGAATATCTTCAAGATCTGGGAGCGCAAGTGTGCCAAACCGGTCGACGCGGCTACCCTGGAGCGTTTTCTTTTCCCGACGGCGCGGCCGCATGCCGGCCTGCCGGCCCCGGAAGAAGACGGCCCGGCGGGCTGGCGCGCCGTGCTGGGTGGCTGCTTTGAGCCAACCGACGCAGACTTCTTGCTGGCTTGGCTCTCGCAGCAAGTGAAAAAGAATTCGCAAGAGAGTTTTTCTTCGCTGCAGCCGTGGGTCTGCCTGGCCGGCGTGGTCCCGTTGCAGCTGGGGCAGTTACTTCGGTCCTTCTGCAAACTCGTAGGAGACGAACACGTCGTTGTCTTGCGGAATGTAAACGCGTACCGACTGCTGGAAAAAAAGGCGGAGATGCAGCAAAGATTGGTAGTCGTTGTTGACGCGGTGAGGCGGGTACCCCTGCAGGCGCCTGAACTCCGCCAGCTTCTCCGAGCGCTACGCGCCGACTTGCAAATAAGTGGCAGGCGGGCTGGTCAATCAGCGCCCATCATCTTATCCAACCGCAGCCAGGTCCTGGTTTTGCCCGACGAAAACGGCAACCCACTCTGGACCGTCCAGGATCTGCTACAGGAGGGAGTGCCTGCTAAACTTCTACGTCTTGCCACGTCAGCTGCTCCCGTCCAGGAAAAAGAAGAAGAAGCGTTCCGATCCGAACGCGTTCCAGCCGTAAGCATCGGCCAATACCAGGCGACCGATCGCGAATTCGAAGTCATGGATAAATTCTACCCCTGGTTGGTGGAATTATTGTCCCAAGTCGCAACGCAGCAAAAGCTGCCAGGTCTAGCCAAGCCTGCAAGTCACGAACGCCCTCACGTCTTTTATATCTCACGAAAATCAAACAAGGGCATGTTTGCAATAAGGCTCAAGGATCTTTTAGCGAGCTTTGCAAGCGCCTTGGGCCTTGGCCAGGATGTTTTGAGCAGGCATGCTAAAAAACATTTTTTAGCCTGTCTGCAGAAAGAATTTCCCAAATTAGACCTGAAGCCTGTCCAAAGCATGTATTCGTGCCTGGGCAAACACGGGCCGCAGGCCAAGGGTTTCTTGCTGCCCTATACTGCAAGCGATCTCTTGGCTAAACTATCTGCAATCAAGACAAATGGGCAGCCGCAGGAAGCAGATCACCAGCGCGACAAGGACACAGAAGCCACACAAAACAAAGAAAAAAGACAGAAACTGTGCCTGTAACCTGCAACTTAATGGTAGAAACGGCCACTCGTCTGGGCCGTGCTTTAAGATTTAGATTCACGGAAAAACGCCTGGCTTTTGCCGCAAAACCGGCAAATTCGCTGCCCAACGCCCCACCCGACAAATTCGCGGAAAAACGTCCAGGTTTTGCAGAAAAGCCCCCGCAAATCGGCAGCGCAATTAGTTTTTTCTGTTTCTGCCTCACCTTCCCCCCCCTGAGAGGAAGCCCCCTCCCCGGGGGGAGGTGAGGTTTGTGTTCCCTGAAAAAAAAAATGCTTGCGCCTTGGCGGATTCGGAAAAAAGTTCGGATTCACTTGAAAACGACCGGATTTTGCAGAAGACCCATAATTTTGCCGGAAAACGCCCGGGTTTTGCCGCAAACCAACAAGTTCGCGGCAAAAAGTGTAGGCTGGAAGAAAAATATTGGGAGTCGTACATGTTCTGGCACAACGAAAGTTCTGCACCATTTATTAAAGTAATTGAAAATTATACTTGGCGCGCAGACGCGCGCGCTCGTTCAACTTCTAGTTCTCGGACTGCGAATCATACACGGGTCGCTAAATTTCATCACGACCTTTGCTATCTTTTTTGGACTTCGCGCAAGCTGTTTCATGCCAACAATGTGCTGCGCAGGATCTGCAGAAATAGGAAAAATATGAAAAGTAGAAAGAAATTTTTTTGTGGAGTGCGTTTGCGGGCGCAAACAAGGGACGGGGGCCTGTGAATGAAGCCTGGCTTAGCTCCCGCTTCGTCTAAGCTGACCGGCGGCAAGGTGCTATGGGTCCATCCTGTATCGTTCGAGAAGCACCGGGGTGCAGCTGATCAATGCCTGCGCGGGCCTGAGCAAGACAGAAGCGGGTTTGGTGGCGGTAGCCTAAGTGTTGAGGGAGGACGCAAAAGCCTGGGTAGTGTGGATCCTTGGCCGAGTTCTGCAAGCAAGAGAGACGGCGGCCCGCCTAGCAGCGACGCTGACAGCGATGGGGGTGGGTCGCAGCCGACCTTGCGTGTTTGAGCATGAGCCCTTGCGTGCGCGCGAGGCAGCCGTGTTGATTGTGCGGCAGCGGTTGGCCCCAAGCGCTACAGACCGACTAGATGCGCTCTTTTTTTTATCCCCCCCCCCCCCCTACTCTCATTGCTTTAATAAATCCATTTTTTTTACATAAAATAAAATAATAAAAAACAGACACACACAAGCTGTTAGCTGCGTTTTTTCTTCTTTTCAGGTCCATCTTGTTCATATCCTTGCTACTGTCACTCTTTTTGCTCAAGTTGTGGTAGTAGTACTTTCGGGGGCACCTACCAAGGGCTGGTCGGCCCCGGGAGACGCCTTTGCCATTTAGGCCAGCTAAGAAAGGTATCGAAGGGCATCGCCTGCAGGTAACGCAGCTGCCTGACTATAGCAGCCGCTAGACGAGTCGCGTTGCGTTCGAACGGCACACAAAATGTTTTCTCGTGTGACCAGTCAACGCGTGGCAATTCACTTGGTCGACTGGTTGAGCCCTTAGCCCTTCCAATGAAACACTGGCTCTGCCTTTGGATCTTTCGCTCTGCAACAAACGCAGTATACTCGAATGGTAACGTGCTTGGTAACCCCATCCGCACCTCTCTCCTCGACCGATTTTTGCGTGTTGACACATTCGTCAGAAAACCCGAGAGGTGTCCAGCACTCGCGGCAAAAACCCACCTGGCTGAGCACTGAGGTTTTCTCTGCTCGGAAACAATCGTAGGAACTCTTATGCTCTGTTTCGTACAGTGTGCCCTGCACAGTCACTGCGTACTTGGTTTGTACTGCCAGCACGTAATAGCACGCCAGGGACTGTAGTAAGGCCTGTGGGCAGCCCGTTCTGAAATACGACAAGATCACGCTGAAGGCGTCCGGGTCCAAGTCCAAAAAAAGTGCCTCGCATGGATCCCAGCGCACGACCGACGACGGCGCCAAGACTTCTCGGAAGAAGACACTGCGGGCCTGCAACAACAACAACAACAACAAAAATAGTAAGAGCGAGAGAGAAAGCTTGCTGGAGGATCTCATCGCGCGGATGGCAGC
>WBZZ01005544.1:40000-60000 GCA_019918135.1 Paulinella micropora
CTTCTTCTTTTTCTTCTGCTTCTGCGGGCCCCGCCGCCGTCGTCGGCCCCGTACCAACGACTGGCTCCAGCCAACGGTCTAGCTCCCGCAACTCCCGGCACAGGCGCGGGTACACGTCCAGGAAGGCCAGCAGACCTATCAGCAGCGGGTCTCCCTCGCTGATTTCGTGGTCGGGCTCCATCGTGTGGTTGCGCTGCAGGCCTAGGACCAGCTGGTTGTACTCCCGGCCGTACTCGGAGTTGGTGTGGTGCAGCGCTTCTAGCGCCAGCGCCAGTTTCTGCAAGAACTTGTGGAAGTCGTAATGGTGGCTCACGACCGAAGTTTGGTAGGCACGCAACCTAGCTAGCACGCGCTCCATTGACTTGGCCTCCCCGAACACTTCCTCCGCCTCTTGTTGCGCGAGCCACTGCTGGAATTCGGGCTTCTCATGCAGGCGTTGCAGCAGCTCGCACGCCTTCGTCTGCCACAGGCCGACGGTGTCGGGGTGTGTGCGAGCCAGCGCTGCGTTTAATTGTTCCAGGTTCGTCACCAATTCACACAGCACACTCGAGCTCTCTGTATTTTCTGCCTCGTAGACGACGCGCGGTCCGGCAGACTGCATTGTCTCCCCTTCCAATTCCAGAGACAACAAAACTTGTCACATATCTCTCTGTCTCTGCCTGTCTCTCTCGTGGTGGCATGGCCCCCCCCCCCCCCCCTCACACCCGCCTTTTCCCAACAGACCGGCCCCTCCCCCCTCTCTCCACGCAGCCACCTTTCTTCCTCCCTCTCCCCTCTGTTCTCTTTGGCGGTGGGGGTGTCTGTGTGGGATTTTTTTTTGCGCAAGTAGAACTCGGCGCCAAATCGTCGCCGAGGCTCAGCTGCGACTGGCAGAATGCTACAAGACTGGTGCGGGCGTGCCCGAGGACGCGACCAAGGCGTTAAAATGGTACACGAAAGCAGCAGACCGAGGCCATGCCGAGGCGCAGTACGAACTCGCTGAACACTACTGGTATGGCAGCGGCGATGCTCCGTACCGCCCCGCCGAGCAAGGAAACCCAGGTGCACAATTCAGTTTGGGAGTTAGTTACGCTAGCGGGATGGGAGTCGGGCAGGATGACGCGAAAGCGGTGGAGTGTTTCCGTCTAGAAACGGAACAAGAGCATGCCTTGGCAAGGTACTTCCTCGCAAACTGGCTATAAGCCCCCCTGGATGGAAGGGGGAGAGCAGCCAAACGTCTTACTCATTGGAGGAACGGACCGACCTGTCCATTTGGTGCCAGATTGCGCGGATTCTGTATTTATTTCGGTCAGTTGTGTACACAAAGGCCGGAGCGGGAGACGAAAGGGGGCAGAGGGGCGCGCCAAGAAAGTGCAAAAAAGAATACGCTGAATTAAAGCTCGACAAAGTCTTACACTTGACACTGGGGAGGGGGTTTAACGGATGTGTTTCATGTATTTATTTTTTTGTGTAGCTTCTGCGCTCGATACGCGCGCCGACACTCTCCAGGCGCTGGCAACGATACAGATACAATTCCAGCTTGAGCAAGCTCGACACGCCCGGGCCCTGTATGTTATCACAACCCGCTAGATCTAGCTCGTGGAGGGCCTGGAACTCCCACAGAGGAGCCAAGTTGGTGCCCGGGCGTGTCGACCCCATGCTCATGCTCAACTCCTCGAGCTGGCGCAGCTGACCTACGCATTCTAGCCCTTCGTCGTCGATCATGTTGAATTGGCTCCGCTCTAGCCGCCGGCTCCAGCGCCACCCCGCGGCGGATGGATGGGCGGTGGTCGCTGTGCCAGGTGGACAAGTGCCTCACGTGAGAACAGGGAGCGGGAGAGAGAAGGGAAGAAAAAGAGGGAAGGTCGCGGCTGCGGCGCCTCGTTCTGCGAAGCCTGCTTTAAGCAAAACCAAGCGGCGGGGCGCACTTGCGCAAATTGCCGGGGGGGCCGATGACGCGGCGGCCGCCAACCGCGATCGCCTCGCGGTACAGAACCTAATAAAGCTGCAAAAACTAGGAAGCTGGTGGGCGGGGCTTGCGATTGGTGTGCAATGGATGCGGCATGCCGGCGCGGGTGGGTGAGCCCCCGGTGGTCTGTGAAATATGCACGCTCTCTCCCTGACTTCCATAAATAGAAGCCCGCCGATGATGCCCGCAGCCGGCGCTATGTTGTCGACATTGTCTAGCGAAAACTCGAGTGCGTGACAGGATCACGCCAGTCGCAACATTCTCTTGAATAAAAAAAATTCCAAAACAAAACCGCTGCGAAATCACGGACTTTGCCAAAAAAAATTAAAACTGTTGTGGGAAAGCCACAAATTTGTGGCCAAAACGCACGGGTTTTGCGGGGGACCGCGCAGATTGCGGGAAACGTCCGGGTTGGCGGGCACCATACAATTTGTTTTCTTTCTCTCCCCCCCTCCATCCCCCCCCCCCCACCCCTTCAGGGACAGGGGCGGGGGAGGGTGTGCCTAAAAAATATTTTAATCTACCCTTTCCGAATCCGACGGATTCGGAAAAACAGACGGATTCACTGGAAAACTTCCGGGTTTTGCGAAAAGGCTGAAAATTTGGGGCCAAAACAGTCGGTTTTTGCGGGGAAACATGCAGATCTGCCGCAAAACGCATGGATTTTGCGGAAACCCGCAAATTTGCGAGAGAAAGAGGGCCAGAAAAAGGCAGTGCTTCCGGGTTTTCCGGCAGAAATGACCACATCACTTCCAAAATTCGACTATATCACGCCCTGACGGTGTTGCGTGCCGTGGCCGGCATCCCAAAAGCGGGAGCTCGGCGCGGCTGCTGCGCGTGGGTAACCCGCCTGCTGGACACCAACATCGTTCTGCAGTATGACGAAGACGAACAGAAGTGGGAAAGCAACCTTAAGGAGTGCCTGGACGCGGTCCAGGAACAGTTTTATGCCTGGGAACACTACGATGCTACGCGGCCCGTGCTGGCCCCGCTAATGATGTGCCGGGTGGGGAATCGGTGAGGCGCGACCTACGGCACCTCGTGGGCTACGGAGAAGACAATTTTGTCTGGGGTACAGACATCCACGTCGCCGAGTGAACGGAAGACAAGCACGGCGAATTGCTGAAAAGCAAGCCTACTCTAAGCTCCCGCGGCGACGAACTACCATTGAGAGGAGCTTGTTTGTGACACACCCGACAGAAACCCAAATAAACGGCTGCCGGTACTCCTTGATTAGTTCCTTTTTGGAAACATATTTGTGCTTGACGATCGTAACTCTGGTATACCCTTTACATTCTTCGCCAAACTCCTTTCTTTCATAACAGAAGCTCTGCAGCTTAATAGGAACAGGCCGCTCTTTGCTTTGTCTAGCCCACCAGGCAGGAATCGTGAGGTGCGCGCTATGCTTGCACCACGTAGTCTGGGTGTCAGATTGTCGTAGGCGAACCCTTGGAAGCAAGCCCAGCTTTGTCTTAAGCTCCCCGACAGTCACGCCCGCCCCCTACCGTGGACTCTTCTTGGAATTGCTGCATGCTGCCATCTTGGTCTAGCTAATAGTACGTAAGTTGTAGTGGCGCCTCACCCATCGCTCTCTTACCTCCACCTTTGCCTTTCTTGCGCTTTGCTTCTCTTACTTTCCTTTCGGTACGTTTGGCGCCTGCCGACAAGAAAGGGGAGATGACCAGTGTTACAATGCATGATTGGCTGACAACTGCGTACATGTACCGAGACGGACCCAGAAAAGGGGCGAGCGCGACGGGTTTGAATCAGGGGGGAGGGACGCCCCCCTCCCCTGCCACTTTCCTCTCCCGCTCCCTGTTATTAGACAGGGGGGCTTAACAATTCGTGCTCATCCTCCCTCCCTTGCCTCTTCCCTCTCCCACTTCTAGTCTTCGGTACCAAGCGTAAGACCGTCGAGCTTTAATTTAAACAAATTCTTCACTTTCCAGATGCTTTCCCTCCTCTGTCCCTTCCTTCCCCTGCCCCCTTCTACCCCCCGTCCCCCCTTCCCTTGCCCGTCTGTTTTTTTGGTTGTCGGGCAAAAGAAAATTCTTTTTCCTTCATATTTTTCATATTCTTCCGACCTTGCGCACGGTTGCCGAGCCATGGCACTGACAGGACGCCGTCGTCGGGGTAGGGGGGGGGGGGGGGGGAATAGGTCAAAGACAGAATGTGCTTGCACCCCCCTTCCCTCTCCCTTTCCTAGTTCTCACCCCCCTTCCCTCTCCCTCTCCTAGTTCTCAGTGCCAAGTGTAAGACTTTATTAAACTTTAATTCGGTGTATCATCCGCCGCAGGGTCGTGCTGGAGTACGGTGTGCAAGATCTGCGATAATAAGAAAATATTAAAAGTGGAAAAAAATTGGAATGCGTCTGCACGCGCAAACAAGGGACGAGGAGGGGGGGGGGGGGTTAGCAGTGGACCAAGGGAAGAGGGAGGAAACAGGGGGGGGGAGGGAGCACTCCCCTTCCTCCCCTTCCACTTCTCCCCTCCCCTTTGTCTTCCCCCTCCCCTCCCGTCTGTTTCTTTGGTTGTCTGGCAAAAAAAAAATTTCTTCCTCTTTTCATATTTTCTGACCTTGCGCACGGTGGCCGAGCCATGGCACAAAAAGGGCGCCGTTGGGGGTTAGCAGGGGACAGGGGGGGGGACGGGCTGGGGGGGAAGCACGGATTGTCTTAGTCCCCCCGTCTGAGAATCTGGAGCGGGAGTGGGAAGAGGCAGGGCCGGGGGCGCGCTTCGCCGGTGTACAGAATTATAAAAAAATCCTTGACAAAGTTTTAATCTTGACACTGAAAACTAAGAGAGGGGAGGGAGAGGGAGCGTCAAGAATGTACTAATTACGCTGAATTAAAGCTCGACAAAGTCTTGCACTTGGCACTGAGGAATATGAGAGAGAGAGGGAAGGGGCGTGCCAACAATGTACAAAAAAATGTAATAAAAAAGTATCGACAAGGGAGAAGGGAAGCTCTTTGAGCCCCCGGGCTCTGTTGCAAGATTTTTTTGGCCGAGAGCAAAATTAATTATAACGGTTCCATTGAAATTTAATAAAAGAAACTCACGAATTTAAACGGAAAGGAGCAGCCGGACCACGTCCGTCGGCAGCTGATGACGGTTGGAAGCAAGCGCTCTTTTTTGGCGCTTTCTACCCCGTTTGTTTGTTTTTTCTTTGGTTGTCGGGCAAAAAAAAAAATTATTTTTCCTTTTTTCATATTTTTCAGATTTTTCTGACCTTGCGCACGATGGCCAAGCTATGGCACTGACAGGGCACCGTCAGGGGTCGTGAGGCCCTTGTCCACCTGGTACATTGACCACCGTCCATCCATCCGTCAAGAATGTGCTAATTTTTTTTGGCAGGGAGTAAAATTAATTATAACGGTTCCATTGAAGTTTAATAAAAGAAACTCACAAATTTAAACGGAATGAGCGCAGTCGGTTATTGTCAGCGTGCGCAGCTTGGGCGCGCCGCCGAAACGCAGCCCTTGCAGATGCGCGAGCCAGTCCAAACCAGTGTGGCAGAGCCCGCCATGCCTGTTGCGCCAGCCTTCACATTTAGCAGGCTGTGTTACAGTAAGCAACTGCTGCTGCTGCTGCTGGCGGCTTTCGACTTGTCTTTCTTATTTTCGCGTGTTCGGACCATTGTTGCACTTTGTAGACGATGGTACGAACACGCGTCAACGCGGCGCCTTTGCGAACTGGACTTTTTTCTCTTTCCCGTTTCTCGAATAAATTTTGTCGCCAAATTGTCTTGCGTGTGTTTCCCCGGAAAACCTCCCGGCCCCCTTTTTTTGCTCAACGTTTTCCCCCTCGATTATTACCGTCTTTGACTACTCTGTGGGTACCCCGCAAAAACCGAGTTTTTTGGCCGCGGATTTGCAGCCTTCCCGCAAAATCCGGACGTTTTCCAGTGAATCCGACTGTTTTTCCGAATCCGTCGGATTCGGAAAGGGTGGATTAAAATATTTTTTAGGCACAACACACCCCCCTGCCCCTGTCCCCGGGGAGGAAGGGGCGGGGGGGGGGGAGAAAGAAAACAAATTGTATGGTGCCCGCCAACCCGGACGTTTCCCGCATTCTGCGCGTTCCCCCGCAAAACCCGTGCGTTTTGGCCACAAATTTATGGCTTCCCCGCATAACCCCAAAATTTCCCGTATAACCCGTTGTTTTTGCCGCAAAGCAGGCGAATTCGCGGCAAAACGCTCCGCCCGACAAATTCGCGGAAAAACGCCAGGGTTTTTGCAGAAAAGCCCCGCAATTGATTTTTTTTTCTGCCTCTCACCCTCCACCCCCCCCTCCACCCCCTACTGGGGGGGGGGGGAGGGTTGTGTTCCCAGAAAAAAAACTGCTTGCGCCTTGGCGGATTCGGAAAAAAGTTCGGATTCACTTGAAAACGACCGGGTTTTGCAGAAAACCCATAATTTTGACGGAAAATCCCCGGGTTTTACCGCAGACCAACAAGTTCGCGGCAAAAAAGTGTGGGTTGCTTTCATGCAGAACCCAAAAATCTCCGTATAACCCGTTGTTGTTGCCGCCAATTTTCGGGGTTGCCACCAACAGCGGTTTTGGCAAAGTCCGTGATTTCACAGCGGTTTTGTTTTGAAATTATTTTTTTATTAAATGGAAGGTAGTGGTGATTGGACGTAGGTGCCCAGGCTCTTATGTGCAAAGTCGCAGCCCCGCGCAGCTGCCTGGGCCCAGTACTGTGCGCCCTTGGCTTCGTCCTTTGGAATTGCCCAACCAAAGAAATGATAAGCGCCCAGCACGCATTGTGCGGTGGCATGGCCTTGCGCTGCGGCCTTGCCGATCCACGCTGCGGACTCGGTTTTGTCTATGCGCGCGCCCTCGCCAGCGCAGTAGCATAACCCCAACCTGAACTGCGCTTCGTCATTGCCTTGCAACGCCGCTTTTTGGTAGAATTCACACGCCTTGGTCTGATTCTTGAGCGTTCCCATCCCGTACATATAGCAGGCCCCCAGCCGCAGCTGCGCGCCCGCCAGATTCTTGGAAGCTGCTTTTTGGTACAAGCGGAAAGCTCTGGCCTCGTTTAGGGGGACCCCCTTGCCTCTTGAGTAGCAGTCGCCCAGCCACAGCTGCGCCTCCGCGTTCCCCTTCAAAGCGGCGCGCTCGTACCACTGCGCGGCTTTGGCTTCATCTTTGGCCACGCCTTGGCCATTCATGTAGCACCGGGCCAGACGAAACTGCGCGTCCGTCTGTCCAAGCTCAGACGCTGACGTGTACCATTTCGCGGCCTCGACTTTGTTTTTCACGACTCCCTTCCCTTTCATATAACACGCCCCCAGCCAACGCTGCGCTTCTGCGTTTCCTTGCTTCGCTGCGCGCGTAAGCCACTGCGCTGCCTGACCCAAGTCCCGCTCCACTCCCGTTCCGTGAGTATAAATGGATGATAGGCAAAACTGTGCGTGTGAATCCCCTCCCTCCGCCGATAGTTTAAAGAGTTCTACTGCCTTGGCGATGTCTCGGGCAACGCCGTCCGTTGGACTTCCGTGCAGGTACATTTCCGCCAGGCACGTTTGGGCCTCGACGTCACCCTTTTCAGCTGCTTTTGTCACTCGATGCAATCTCGCGCGTATTGCCCCCGCCAGTACCGTTTGCAGTTCTGCTGCGCCAAGCCGGCGGCTTCGGTGTCGATTTCTCTGGCGAGTAGAGCCAGTTACCATTCGGGAGGCGTGCAAGACCTAAGACCTAAGACCTAATACAAGAATTAATGTTTTAAATTTTTGCTAGCTCGACTATACCAAAAAACATGCTCTCAGTGCGTTACAAAGGGAGGAAGGGGCGCCCCCCCCCCCCCCCCCCTTTTCTCTTGCTCCCTCCCTCTCTCTTTCTCCCTCTCTCTCTCTCTTACAAGGAGCGGGGCAGAGCAGGCGCGCAGGGGAAGGGGGGGGGGGGGGGAAGATTGGAGAGGGAAAAGGGGAAAAGAAGGGTTTGTCACAGGAACCAAACTTGCAGCTAATTCCTGTTACTGCAAACATACTAGGCACTTTTGGTTGGAGCACGAAATGAAAAACCAGTCCCAACCAGAGTTAGGCGGTGACCGAGGTACTAAGGGCGTAGGTTTTTGGTTGTTGAAGATTTTTTTCGTTGTAGCTCTGGACGGATTAATTCCTTGTTTGTTTGTTGTTTCCCTGTTTTAGCGCAAGCGCAACCAGTCTGGGGGCCAGTCGAGAACGGCGCGGCGGCCCAAGAGACAGCGCATGGTTGAAGAGGTAGATGCAACTATGATGCGTGAGTCTGAGCCACTTTAGGCTGCGGCACCCCCGCGACGCCAACAGAAGCCAGTATCGTATGCAGAATTAGATGGATCTTTAGACAGCGAGACGAGCATCCAATCGTCATTGTACGTTCCAGAGGAAGGGAGTGACCAGGAGGACCAGTGAGCAACAGCCATGGATCCTGTGAGATTCCAGGGTAAGGTATACCTAGCTGTGGAGATAGGTAGACTTCTTGTGGACATTCACGCGTCCGCTGAGCACCTCGTGAACGCCTCTGAAATGCAACCCCTGCATAAGATCTGTCTGGATTTACTCATGTCTTTTGCTGGGATTACGGGCAACAATTTTTGAAGTGCCCGATGCTGCGTATGTGACCCAGGCCAGGACAAGGCTTCGATTATTTTATTTTTTCTTCATTTTATTTGTGTTTCATTGTTATTTGCTGCGTGTGTTATGAGTCTAGTATGGACGGGGGCGGTCGGTGAGGGGCTGTACGCTCCATGGACATACCGAAGCAGGTATTAAAAAGATGAATTTTTTGGTGCCACGACAGTCGCTATTTTGAAGTCATTTGGGTCCTGTATGAGAATAGGGAGCATTTGTAGCAGCTATTAATCACAGCAAAACTCCAAAATACAGTAATACGCTTAAAAAAGAAACACGTCAGAGGATTTAGGGGGAAAAAAATTTTACGTGGACTTGGAGTTTTCACTATCGCTCCTAAATGATTTTTTTCCAAAAAAAAAAAGTTGAAGGCAAGTGTAAGATTTATTTTATTTGTGTTTCATTGTTATTTTCTGCGTGTGTTATGAGTCTAGTATGGACGGGGGCGGTCGGTGAGGGGCTGTATGCTCCATGGACATACCGAAGCAGGTATTAAAAAGATGAATTTTTTTGGTGCCACGACAGTCGCTTTTTTGAAGTCGTTTGGGTCCTGTGTGAGAATAAGGAGCATCTGCAGCAGCTAATAATGCAAGAAAATGTCAAAAATATAGGAATACGCAAAAAAATAACATTTCAATGGAATTTGGGGGAATTTTTTTTTTAGTGGAGTTTTTCACTTTTGCTCCAACATGTTTTTTTTTTCGAAAAAATTAAAGTCAAGTGCCTGAATTATTTTTAAAAAAAAAATTATTAATAACAATGAATGGAAACATCATTACAGCTCCACGACTCACCGGGAACAAGCCGGAATAGGAAGGTGCCACTATTTTAGCGTCTCATAGTCTCATTGTGTTTATATTGCTGTTGACATTCAAGACAACAAAAAAAATTGATTTTTCTGTTTTGGTTGGAATTTCAGTTTTGGTTGGAATTTTGATTTTGGGTGAAAATTTGAATTTTTCAAATTAACGGCTATATTCGTCCGCAAAATATCGTAAATTTTCGCGAAATGTTACCGTTAAATTTGAACATTTGAATTTTTGTCACAAAAATGAAAAACTGTCACAAAAATGAAAATCTGACACAAAAATGAAAAACTAATTTTTGTTGTTGTCTTGAATGTCAACAGCAATAGCTTGCGAACTTCTCATGTGCCGAAGTCGTATTACTCTGTGGCTTCACAATATAATACTTTTACTATCAGCGAAGACGGGTATGAGGCTTTAATTACGATATCTGAGGGAAACTACACAATGAACAATCTAAAAAATAAGTTGTCGGAGGTGCTAACCGCAGACAGCCCAAATAATTATACTTATGTTGTATCCAGTAATAATACCAACATAGAACCAGAGGATGGCAAATTAACATTCAGTGTGTCAGAGAATAAGGGAATTCAACCGCGGTTTATATTTGATGATGATACCCGTATTCACGAGGTTACGGGTTTTGATAGAAATTCAACATATTTCTTCGCTACTGATTTTGTTAAATCGCCGAACGTAATTATTCTAACTGGCGAAAAGACTTTATACCTTCAATCGGACTTAGTTGGTGAAGGAGATAATCACGTGCTACAAGAAATATACACAGCGAATGAAATTCCATTTGGAGCCATTATATACGACGGAAGTGGGTCTGAGTATGGCAAGAAATTATCAACCAGTTCAAATAATGTATATAGGTTTTATCTTACAGACGAAAACGATCAGGCTATAAATCTTAATGGGTTAGGTATTGTTATGACGTTGTTGATTTACAGGGAAACGAATTATTTTAATTTATTTACATCATTCTTCAATCTTTTGAAACAGAGATAAATAATTATTTTGGAATTATTTTTTTTTCTATAAATATATTCTGGTGAATTAGTTAATAATCTCAACTGCCTAAAAATCAAAAACAAAATGCCCACTCAACAAGGAGGCGAACTAGACTTTTCTAGAACTGACTACATCAGTGCTTCTTATCGTTTGAATAAACTAACTCCGCGAGAAGGTGCGGGAGCTATTACTGTTACTACCGCAGGAGGACAAGAAAGCAACTTTGACCTTATCAGCAGGCCATTTAACTTAGCCCGCTCTGTCTTGAGTTTTACTTATGCCCCGGAAGCAATTTGGTGCCACTATTTTAGCGTCTCATAGTCTCATTGTGTTTATAGCTTGCCAACTTCTCATGAGAGGGGTATGATACCTATACCTTAATAATAATGATAATAATAATAATAATAATAATAATAATAATAATTTTACTAATAATAATAATTTTACTAATAATAATAATAATAATAATAATAATAATAATAATAATAATAATAATAATAATAATAATAATAATAATAATAATAATAATAATAATAATAATAATAATAATAATAATAATAATAATAATAATAATAATAATAATAATAATAATAATAATAATAATAATAATAATAATAATAATAATAATAATAATAATAATGGTAAATACTGAGGGGTATGGGAGGGGTATGACAGGGGTATAATGTTAATAATAATAATAATAACAATAATAATAATAATAATAATAATAATAATAATAATAATAATAATAATAATAATAATAATAATAATAATAATAGTGCTTCTCTGTCAATGGCTGATGCATTTCTGCACATGCGCTTCCATCGTCTCACTGGTGAGGGGAGTACGAAGAATTGACGATAGGCTCTAA
The DNA here is from genome assembly GCA_019918135.1 of Paulinella micropora. Taxonomy (NCBI): domain Eukaryota; phylum Cercozoa; class Imbricatea; order Euglyphida; family Paulinellidae; genus Paulinella; species Paulinella micropora. The sequence continues at coordinate 51,256 of WBZZ01005544.1, forward strand.
TGACACCCCCGCAAGGGCAGTTCCAACACTTCCAGACGGACCGGTATATTCAATGAAAATACTGGTCCAGACGGATCGGTATGTTCAATGAAAATACTGGTGGCACCGACTGGAATCGAACTGGCGACAGGGCCCAGATGGTAGAACTTGACCACTGGGCTATCACGGTGTCCAAATAATAATAATAATAATAATAATAATAATAATAATAATAATAATAATAATAATAATAATAATAATAATAATAATAATAATAATAATAATAATAATAATAATAATAATAATAATAATAATAATAATAATAGGCTTCCTTAGAGTATAGCATCAGATCCAGATCCTGGGCATGTGCCTCCACATAATAACAACAACAACAATAATAATAATAATAATAATAATAATAATAATAATAATAATAATAATAATAATAATAATAATAATAATAATAAAATAATAATACTGGTAAGGGGTATGGGAGGGGTATGTGAGGGGTATGATACAGGTACCTTAATACTAATTTTAATAATAATAATAATAATAATAATAATAATAATAATAATAATAATAATAATAATAACAATAGTACTGATAAGGGGTATGAGAGGGGTATGATACAGGTACCTTAATAATAATAATAATAATAATAATAATAATAATAATAATAATAATAATAATAATAATAATAATAGTAATAATAATAATAATAATAATTATAATAATAATAATAATAGTGCTTCTCTGTCAATGGCTGATGCATTTCTGCACATGCGCCTCCATCGTCTCACCCGTGAGGGGAGTACGAAGAATTGACGATAAGCTCTAATGACACCCCCGCAAGGGCAGTTCCAACACTTCCAGACGGGCCGGTATGTTCAATGAAAATACTGGTCCAGACGGATCGGTATGTTCATTGAAAATACTGGTGGCACCGACGGGAATCGAACTGGCGACAGGGCCAATAATAATAATAATAATAATAATAATAATAATAATAATAATAATAATAATAATAATAATAATAATAATAATGATAATGATAATAATAAAGATGATAATAATAATAATAATAATAATAATAATAATAATAATAATAATAATAATAATAATAATAATAAGCCCCATTAGAGATTAAAAAACCAGCCGCAACTCCCAATTCGGATACTTGAGGTAATAGGGGAGCAACCGAGGATAGCCACGCGAGTAAGTAATGTAGCACCTTCGGGTCTGCTACCTTACCGAAACACGTGGGTCCGTGTTGTTGCTACCGTCTCGTTGGTACCGATGCCGGAGCCGGCCGGTGACAGCCGACACCTGCCCCCAGTTGACACCCGTTCTCAGCGGGCGAGACGATATAATAATAATAATAATAATAATAATAATAATAATAATAATAATAATAATAATAATAATAATAATAATAATAATAATAATAGTGTATCTCCTGCCAATTGCTGAGCCAAAAGGCCATGTGCATCCAGTCCTCCATTCCATAAGGAAAGTCTCCACACCAATCGGTGGAATAAAGGAAGTGACGGCATAGAACATTACTCTAGGAGCTTTATACCAATCAGCCCATGGAAAGGACCGATGGCCTATGTACTCCCTAAATAATAATAATAATAATAATAATAATAATAATAATAATAATAATAATAATAATAATAATAATAATAATAACTAGAAAACCCCGATTCGTATTTGTGTGCAGAAGAGAAAAAGTCAAAGCCGTATTCCAAGAGACAAAATCGTGAAGGGCGCCACTGTCCAGCCTGACCAGAGCGACGACGAGAGTGAGGAGGATACGGACAGTGAGAATGATAAGGACGAGGAGGAGGAGGGGGGGGAAGGGGAAGAAAAAGATTCAGAAAGGCAAGAAGTCAACGTTAGAGCAAATCAACGAGCTGCAAAAACAAATCAACATCCTGAAGAAAAAGAGCAAGAAAGAGAAAACATTGAAAAAAGAGAAACCAAGACAACCAAAGACCAGGAAAGAAAAACAAGAGACACAGAAAGAGAAAACACATCAAAGACGGAGAGAGAGAAGGGGAAGCAGGACGCAGAGGAAGAGCCGACAGTACAGACAGAGGAAGGCAGGAGCAGGTGAATTTGACCATCCTTTCTACACCGGCGTCGTTGTCCGCTGTACCAAAGAAGGGTATGGGAGTACTGTTAGAGAGCCCAAGAAAAGGTGAGGACGGCATCGAAGAAGCAAAAAAAGGTGAGGGGCAGTGACAGCAATAAGTGCAAGAAAGTACTAAAAGAGAGCCCTTCAAAAAATGAGGACGGCACTGAAGAAGCAAAAGGTGAGGGGGGCAGTGACGGCACGAACAAGGACGGATGGAATTGGGTAATGCGTCATGAAGGAAAAGAGTTGCGCGGTGTCGTTCTGAAACACTTTCCCACTGTGGACGTCGCATTAGTCTCGGTAGTACCCTTATACCCCGCTCATGCCCCATATCCCGCCTGTGATACCCCTCTCACACCCCGCTCATACCCCATACCCCGCCTATGAAACCCCTCTCATACCCCGCCTCTCTCATACCTTCTTACGTCCTATACCCCTTGTATATACCCTGTTATGTGTTTGATACTGTGCAGCTTGACGAGAATGTGCTGGGCATGGTGGGGCGAGAAGGTGTCCTTGTTGGCTTAGACTGGCTCAGCGATGCTGAGCTTGAGAAAATTAGCGTGAAAGAGCGTAAGATGTTAGAGCCAAGTAAGGAATCTCTTGCAAAAGATGCTTTTGGGTGGAAGGAAAAATCCCCTCGTGATGCTCTTGCGTTGTGGGGCACACCTGGAGTGTCCGAAGACGATTTTAGAGAAAGAAAAGGAAAAGAAGAAAGGCAGCATTGTGGCAGACCCAGACGAAGAACTACCGAAGGAGTACTTTTGGCTTGGTGTCCCGTTCCGCCAGGATCCTGATGTACTAGAGCAAGCAAAGATAGCATTCCATGAAAAGTAACTTGCATTTTTACATAAATGGCAGGGTATGAGAGGCGGGGTATGACAGGGTATGAGAGGCGGGGTATCAATTCTATGTGTTCATGCCTTTCCTTGCTCTGATATAGATACTTTTGCAGTAGCAAGGCGAAAGCGAAGTATGCAGAGATTAGCGACGCGTCCAAACCCCAAGTACCCCTTCATACCCCTATACCCCCTCCCATACCCCCTCATACCCCTATACCCCCCCCCCCCCTCTGTCTCTCTCTCCCTGCACTGTAGGGCTCTGACTCAGACGAGGACGAAGAACAGCAACAAAAAGGCAAAGGGGAAGCAGGAAAGGGTACCCCTTCATACCCCTATACCCCCTCTCATACCCTCTCATACCCCTATATCCCTCTCTCTCTCTCTCTCTCTCTCTCTCTCTCTCTCTCTCTCTCTCTCTCTCTCTCTGCACTGTAGGGCTCTGACTCAGACGACGACGAAGAGCCCCTCGTAGCACCGCGCAAGGGGAAGCAGCAAAAGTTACCCCTGCGTGCTTCTGTATATATACCCCCTCCTATACCTCCTCATACGCTCCCCCTGAGAGGTCACACAGTTTGACAGGGAGTGGTCACTTTATTTAGCTCATCAAAGACGAATCGACAAAGAATATCTGCAGCGTCTGAGCGTCGAAAATGCGACATTGAAGGCATCTCTCCTCCTCTCCTCCCTCCCTCCCTCCCTCCCTCCCTCTCTCTCTCTCTCTCTCTCTCTCTGTACTACAGGCCTCTAGGAGTGAAGATGATGATGATGGGGACTGGGTGCCACCTTCGCGCAAGGGTAATATGGGCAAGGGGAGGGGAAAGGAAAGCGCAAGGGCAAGGTAAAGGCAAAAGGAAAGAAGGAGGCCGGCGTAATGGTGTGTGAGGTATGATACTCCCCCTCGTACCCCGCCTCTCATACCCCTCTCATACCCCTGTCGTACCCCTGTCATACCCCGCTTCTCTCATACCCCTGTCATACCCCGCTTCTCTCATACTCCTGTCATACCCCTCTCATACCCCTGTCATACCCCGCCTCTCTCATACCCCTCTCATACCCCTCGAAGGTTTGCGATCAGCCTTGGCCGGACGGCGAAGACTGCGTCAACGGTTGCATCACCATCAACGTAGTCGTGATTGAACGGATCAACAAATTGACGACCCACGCCAATGTTCTGAAGTCGGTCTGTTCGACATAAACCTATCTGTATCCCCGTCACATATCACTTTCTCGTTGCTTGTGTTGGGTGTGTGCAGTATCCAGAGGAGCTACACTGGGACAACGAAGGCTATCACCTGGATGATGAGAGCGAAGTCCCTATGAAAGAGCTTGTCAATGGCAGGGGCGTCCAACCCCCCCCCCCCCCCCCCCCCCCCCGCTCCCCATACCGCACATACCCCCTCGCATAGGTTTTGGTGACTTACTTGGGTAATGAAATCACACTAAGCGAACGAAGGGAGAACAACTTGTGGAAAACAAAAGTAGACCAAGTCCCGCTGCGCAGAGGGTATTCGCATACAGGGAAGATGTTCCCAAAGTGGTCATACCCCTCCTGCATACCCCCGCCATACCCCTCTGATATCTCTCTCTCTCTATCTATCTATCTATCTATCTATCTATCTATCTATCTACCTCTCTGATGCATATGTGCATGCGGGCATCGATTCCTCTTAAGGGCAAGGGAAGGTCTAAGTTTGCGGATGGCTTTTATGTAACATTTTTCCTCTCATACCCCCCTCTCATACCCCTGTCATACCCCACCGCATACCCCTCTCATACCCCACCTCTCATACCCTCTCATATCCCTGTCGTACCCCTTTCATACCCCTGTCATACCCCACCTCTCATACCCCTGTCATACCCCTCTCATACCCCTGTCATACCCCTCTCATACCCCACCTGTCAAACCCCTCTCATACCCCTCTCATACCCCACCTCTCGTACTCCTGTCACACCCCTCTCATGCCCCTCATACCCCACCTCTCATATCCCTCTCATACCCCGCCTCTCGTACCCCTCTCATACCCCTGTCATACCCCACCTCTCATACCCCTCTCACACCCCACCTCTCATACCCCTCTCATACCCCGGGGTATGATATCCCCCTTCATACCTCTGTCCCATTTCTCTGTCTCTCTCTCTCTCTCTCTCTCTCTCTCTCTCTCTCTCTCTCTCTCTCTCTCTCCCTCTCTCTCTCTCTCTCTCTCTCATGATGCAGATCGGTGAAAAACTGCCCGAGCGTAGCTGGTATCGCCATAAAGATAAATCGAAGCATCATGTGAAGGGGTGGGTGAGGCTGGCGAGTTTCATGCCTGTTGCAACTCTTTTGGGGCCGTGCGAATTTGCGCAGGATACAATGACCGTGGCATCGCAGGAAAAAGTGCTGCAGTTAGATGATGCAACAAAACCTACCGGTGTGTTCCCCGAAGGAGAGTCCTGCAACATCTGGTTTGATTTTGAATCTTCCTCATCATCTTCCTCTTCAGCTTCAGCTTCAGCTTCAGCTTCAGCTTCTGCTTCAGCTTCTGCTTCTGCTTCTGCTTCTGCCTTTAAGCAGGTGGAGGAATTGATCGAAAGTGTTCAATCATCTTCCTCGTCCTCCTCCCAAAAGCAAGAAAGATCTTGTTCTATATCTTCTGGTTCTTGTTCTTCTTCTTGTCCTTCTTGTCTCACTCGTCCTCCTCCTCCTCCTCCTGCTACTACTACTACTACTACTACTACTACTACTACTACTAGTACTACTACTACTCCTCCTCCTCCTCCTCCTCCTACTACTACTACTACTACTACTACTTCTACTACTAGAACTACTACTGCTGCTGTTTTTGGCGATGTTTTTGGCGAAGATTCTGATGTTCCAGAAGGCGTGAAAGATGAGATCGTAAGCTAATGGAGGTGTACCGCAAGAGGAAGACGCCGCCCGCTAGTACTACTACTACTACTACTACTACTACTACTACTACTACTACTACTACTACTACTACTACTACTACTACTACTACTACTACTACTACTACTACTACTACTAGTACTACTACTTTTTCAGAAGACGTGCTAGATCAAACGGCAAAGATAATTGAGGCGAACCGCAAGAGGAAGAAACCTGACTCAGACGAGGGCGACGAACAGCAACAAAAGGCACCCCTCAAGACAACGCGCAAGAGGAAGACACCGACCGCTAAGGTACCACTTCATACCCCTATACCCCATCATACCCCTATATCCCTCCCATACCCCTATACCCTCCCTCTCTCTCTCTCTCTCTCTCTCTCTCTCTCTCTCTCTCTTTCTCCCTCTCTCTCTCTCTCTCTCTCTCTCTCTCTCTCTCTCTCTCTCTGCACTTTAGGGCTCTAACTCAGACGAGGGCGACGAACAGCAACAAGAGACATCGCTCAAGGGGACGCAGGAACCGGCAAAGAGGAGGAAGACGACACCGGCCGCTCAGGTACCACTTCATACCCCTATACCCCATCATACCTCTATACCCCTCCAATACCCCTATACCCTCTCTCTCTCTCTCTGCACTATAGGGCTCTAACTCAGCCGAGGACGACGAACAGCAACAAAAGGTACCCCTTCATACCCCTATACCCCCTCTCATACCCCTGTCCCATACCCCCATACCCCTGTCTCATACCCCTGTCTGACACCCCGGGGTATGACAATAATAATAATAATAATAATAATAATAATAATAATAATAATAATAATAATAATAATAATAATAATAATAATAATAATAATAATAATAATAATAATAATAATAATAATAATAATAATTTGTTTGGCAGGGTACCTCGGCGTTGGAAGTGGAGTCGGCAATGCCACCTTGGGTTTGTCACAAATGTGGCAAAAAGAATAAGTTTTGTTACACTGTATGCGTTGTTAAGGCTTGTGGGAAGTCTAATCCTCTGTTTCTTCCGCCCGCTCCTGCCTGGCGGGTGCGACTAGCGCAACAGTTGAGGGGACCTTTACGTATTAGGGACCATGGTAGTGTAGGTGATGGGATCGGTGGGACTATGACTAGTGAATCCCTTGCGACATGTTTCGCAGGGATCTCCAGGGATGAAAAAAAAGACACGTGTCTATTGGATATTGGGTGTGCGTCGGGAGATGTGTTTCTTTTTGCCTTGAGCGATGATTGGGCTGCAGTCGCTGGTATAGAGACCAGACAGTTTGAGATTGCATTCCTTAGCAGGTATGAAAAATACGGCGTATTGTGGGCCACGCACGATAACTTGATAGGGGTTTGTTTAGATAAGAGCTGTTTCTGCTCAATAAGCTCATACAATCCGTCTATAAACCGCGTTGTGTGGTCGAAGGAGTTGCCTTTTATTCAATGGGGTGTAGAAGCTGAAGCCCCTCACGTTGATTTAATACCACGTGCGATGAAGTGGAACAAGAACATAACAGTGTTCTTGTTCTGGAAAGGTTGGAAACCAGCCCATAAGTGTAAAGTCCTGTTGAAAATAATTAAGGACGAACGGGTAAAGTATGTCATGGTTACAGATAGCTGTAATATGGTCAAACGCAATTAGAGGCATCAAAGCAAAAACGAAATCAGTAAGTGCGCACTGGACCCCCCCCCCCCCCCTCTCACAGCGAAAACGAACACAAAACGCCTCATGCCAAACATTTTGTCAACACACAACATGTATAGGATAAAAATCCACAAACAATTGCGAAAAGCAACACTCGGGGGCAACAGATGGGGAGAAAAAAGCATGGCAGCACAGCTACAGAAGCACCAAGTGCAAAGTGTCAGTACTTGGCGAAAGAAATACATGCACTCACAGTTTTTTGTGCAACAGTGGACAAAAACACTACAGGAACACATTACAACACAAAACAAAATGTAATGAAGAGACAACAGACTCAACACAAACATCATGTGGGGTACACGTCCGCAAAAAAAGCACACAACACACTGTGACCCAAACACAGTCAATTTTGCAAGAGGAGGCTTGAGGGGGATTTGTGTGCAACCCAAGTGTTATGTGTGGGAAGTAGAATATGCATGAATTGCGGTATTTGGTGAAGTGGAGACAACACAAACACAGAAAAACAAGCACGAACACAGCTTTGCTTCCCCAAGGGAGGGGAATTCGTCGATGGGCTGCCCAAAAAAAAACTTTCTCAAAAAAAATAGACGGCACGGATATGTAAGGAAAAAAACCATGGAAAAGCACGGTAAGTACGGTGCACAACTTTTCGGGGCCAACTTTAAATCAGAGTCAATGGTTGTCAAGACTATTTAATATTTTTTCAAACAGATTGAAGATTCTGAATGCTGCGGGTCACTTGAACTTTAATCTAGTAAATTTTGATGACTCGAATGGCAAAGCAGACACTATTAATAATGAACATTAGTGGGACATGAATTTACATCTGTTATTTCGTTATATTTTTTATTGTATTAATACTAGTTTGCTCGCCGGTTGTGCTTGTCAGCATCCGAGTCGTCCATTTACAATACTTGGTTGTGTTCGTGACACCGTATGCCGCTGTTGAACATACATTAATGTATTTGACGTTGACTCGGACATATACTCTAGTATATCACGGTATTATATCTTCATATTGCGTGTTAGCCTACGGTTATTTTCCGTGAGAATGGTGTGGATTGCATAGTATGTGATTTTGATAATGATGTTGTGCTTATTGCTTAACGTTGTGTTTAAGGTGTTGCTGTTTGAGTTGTGAACATATTTTATTATTAATAATCATAGTAACTTGTTTGGCTCACGGTTGCCACGGTCTGGCTCCATGACATTTACTATGTTG